>PVJN01012652.1:0-50724 GCA_004026805.1 Lasiurus borealis
CCTCTCCCCCCTCCCCACCTTCCCTCTGTTTGATGCTTCTATAACTCTGGTTCTATTTTTGCTCATCAGTTTATGTTGTTTATTATATTCCACAAATGAGTGAGATCATGTGATATTCATCTTTCTCTGACTGGCTTATTTCACTTAGCATAATGCTCTCCAGTTCCTTCCATGTTGTTGCAAATAGTAGGAATTCCATTTTTTTTTTTTTTTACCGAAGCATAGCATTCCATTGTGTAGATATACCAGTTTTCTAATCCACTCATCTGCTGATGGGCAATTAGGCTGTTTCCAAATCTTAATTGTGGTGAATTGTGCTGCTATGAACATAGGGGTGCATATGTCCATTCTGATGGGTATTTCTGTTTTCTTGGGAAATATTCCTACAAGTGGAATTACTGGGTCAAATGATTCCTGGTCTTCATAACCTGTGAATCCCCTCAACTTGAGTGTGGGCTGAAGCTAGCGATTTATTTCAACCCAATAGAATACAGCAAACGTGATGGAATGTCACTTCCAAAATCTATAATCATAAAAGTGCAATATGCTAATTAGACATCCTTCAACTCTTACCTTACCCCCTCCAAAGCTGGGGTTGTGGGGGAAGCCGGGGTCTCAGGTGCCAGAGAGGAGCCGGTGCCAGCAGCCGGCGGAAGGAAGGTCTACATTTGCACAAATTTTATGCATCAGGCCTCTAGTTAGGTAACTAAAACCTGTCTCTTGTCTCCTGTCCTCTTGTCCTTCTGCTCTCCCATTCTTTTACAGCTCTCATTGTGAGGAAAGTCAGTAATTATTGTGAGCAGCCCTATAAAGAAGCCCCTGGTGACTTAAACTATTGTCTGTGGCCAGCCGCCTGCCAGGGCCTGATGCCTGCCAACAGCCACAAGAGTGAGCTTAGGAGTAGACACTTCCACAATTCAGCCTTGAGACGACTGTAGACCCAGGTGACAGCTTGATTGTAGCCTAATGAGACAACCTGAGCCAGAGGACTCAGCTCCCGTATTCCTAGCCCACATGTGTGAGAGCCCATTTCCCAGGGCTCGCCAGCAGAGTGTATTAAGAAACTGTTTGCTGTCGAAGCTGGTTTGGCTCAATGGATAGAGAGTTGGCCTGTGGGCTGGGGGGTCCCGGGTTCGATTCCGGTTAAGGGCATGTGCCTTGGTTGCAGGCACATCCCCAGTAGGGGGCGTGTGCAGGAGGCGGCTGATCGATGTCTCTATCCCCTCAATGTTTCTAACTCTGTCTCTCTCCCTTCCTCTCTGTAAAAATATCAATAAAATATATTTAAAAAAAAAGAAAAAGAAACTGTTTGCCTTTTCCTAACAACTGGGGTGCAAACTGATTGTTTTAATCTGCATTTCTTTTATGAGTAAGGCTGAGGTACTTGATTTTACATTTAAGGCAATCCTTTTACATCTTCAATGAGGCAGAATTGCCATCACTGATTATCTTTAACTGTAATGATTGGAGTAGTCCAATGTTATGGAAACAATTAACGTGTATGGTTTTATTTGCAAGATGCTCGGAAAACAAGGTCATCTGTATTGAATTCATGTGAATCTGTTCTTAAAAACAAAACTCTTCTACTGTTCAATTTAGTATATCTTCTCAATTATCATGTACTTCATGAAAGTACCTGTAATGACAGGATTTTTAATTTCACTTCATTTTAAATATATATTTTTACTGATTTCAGAGAGGAAGGGAAAGGGAGATAGAAACATCGATGATGAGAGAGTATCATTGATTGTCTGCCTCCTGCATGTCCCCTACTGGGGGTGGGGAGGATCAAGCCCACCCTCAGGTATGGCCAGAGTTGAACCTGGGACCCTTTAATCCACAGACTGACACTCTATCCACTGAGCCAAACTGGCTAGGGTGACAGGATTTTTTTTTTTAATGGTACATTAAGAAATATATGTAGCTGAAACCGCTTTGGCTCAGTGGATAGAGCATCAGCCTGCTGACTGAAGGGTTCTGGGTTCGGTTCTGATCAAGGGCATGTACCTTGGTTGCAGGCACATCCCCACTAGGGGGTGTGCAGGAGGCAGCTGATCCATGTCTCTCTCTCTCATCGATGTTTTTCTAACTCTCTATCCCTCTCCTTTCCTCTCTGTGAAAAATCAATAAAATATATTTTTTAAAAAGAAAGAAAGAAAGAAGAAAAGAAATACATGTAAAGCCCTGCTGGCATTGCTCCGTGGTTGAGTATCATCCTATGAACCAGGAGGTCACGGTTTGATTCCTGGTCAGAGCAATGTGAAATCAATAAAAGTATGTTTTAAACAGAAGAGAAGAGAAATTCAAGTAGAGCCCTGGCTGGTGGCTCAGTTGGTGGCAAAGCCATTCTGTACACCAAAAGGTTTCGGGTTTGATTCTGGTCAGGGAACATGCCCAGGTTACAGGTTTGATTCCCCATCGATAGTGGCTGAGAGGCAACTAATCAGTGTTTCTCACACCTATAGTCCTCTCTCTCAAATAAATAAAAACATATTCTCGGCTGTGGTTAGAAAAATAATTTCAAGTGGAAATTTCCTAAAGATAAAGTAACTGTTAGTAAATGCCCCCCCTGATATAAGGTGGTTGTTTCATTTTGTTTTAATGTGATGAAGTTTTGTGCCTTCTGGTATATATAGCTATACTATCCATCTCTTCCTGTGAGCCTTGTAGGAGCCAATGAATAAACAGGTTACTTTAGCAAATAATGTGTGTGTGTGTGTGTGTGTGTGTGTGTGTGTGTTTTCTTTGTACTTTTTTTTAAAAGGGAAGCTTCATGAACCACTTTTTTTATATTTTAAAATTTTGATTTTACAGAGAGAGAAAGGGAGGGATGGAGAGACAAAGAGACAGAGAACCATAGAGAGAGATGAGAGAGAGAAACATTGATGAGAGAAAACAATTAGTTGTCTTCAACACACACTGCTGACTGGGCATCTAACCTGCAACCTGGGCACGTGCCCTGACTGGAATGAAACCTGGGACCTTTCAGGACGTGGGCTGATGCTCAACCAACTGAGCCACACTGCCAGGGCTCTTTGTTCTGTTCTGGTGCTGTTGCTCTTTTTAATTACAAATAACATTTCCTTTCCATGTATTTCAATGACGATTAACAGCGATTCTGATGAAGTACTCTCACCTCTCCCTATACATGTGGGGTTTTGTTTGTATATTAACCCAAGCAATCACAGAATCAATAACTGCATCATGTTTGTAAGAGAATTATTAAATTGTGTTCTTACAAAGTCAGAGTGAAGTTTATAAAAGATGAAGATGCTATTATTTCAGCCTATAGGCGTTAGGAAAGCAGGAAACTTGATAAACCGCTTCTCGCTGTCTTAGTAAAAATTTAATATAGACTGAGCTTCAGTATTTGTGTGTACATTTTTTTATTATAAATTGTTGCTATTTCAAATGTTTAATTTTAAATTTAGGTATAATAGATATTATGCTGAGGAAGTGTACTCCACATAATCATGCAAAGCAATCATTTATAAGGAATTAGAAGAGATTTTATTGGTTATTAAATTAGTTACCTGAATCATAACAGTGCCTGCAATGAAGAATGGAGAGCAAGTTAGCTGGAAGTTATAACATTAAAAAACTACATTACAATTTTGATTACAAAAAAACACCACACACAAAATTAAACAAAACATTTTTAAAGGAAGGACATAAATTTCTAAGAGAGCAAAATGAAGAGCTGAAGGAATACATAATTATAAAAAATACCTTAAAGATCTAACATATGGTAAAGGCACGTACGGTTTAGGAGTTAATTTTACTTCTAATTGTGTGGTTTCTTAGCGTCTTTCAGTTTAAAGAGCAGAGATATATTTGGGCGACTGAGTAATGGTTATTGAAAGGATGCAGAAGACTACGAGAGACCGGAAGACATCTCCGCAGCTGCAGAGCCAGGCCTCAGAGAAAACAAGAAGTTATTTTGGGGCACCCAGCCATTCTGGGGGCTTACCAAACTCTGCGAGACCAGTAGCATGACCTGTGTCATCTTCCGTGCACTCAGCTGCTCCCTCCTAATGCTGTGCCCTCTTCATATGCTGACTCTACTGCTCTGTCTTGGGTCCCCCTGGTGAATGCCTCCCTTTAACTCACTCAGTGTTCTTGTCAAATACCCTTCATGCGTATTTCACCCTATAGGCGTGCTTGCTTCTGACTCCTACTGCTTCGCGCTTCTGCTTACTGCTCTCTCTTGGACATCTCTCCTCTTCTCAGGAAATCTTTGTACATCTGTGTTAGATCAGTGTCCCCGAAAGCACCCCCAAGATGCACCCGTTCGGTTTGTGCTTCTCACCTGTTTCTAACATGGGGTGCTGGCACCCCGAGCCGTGTTATCATTTGAATAAACTTGACCTTATTCTGTTATTTTGTTTTTTAAAGTAAAACCTAAACTGAAAATGCAGAGTTTGCTTAACCTATTCTTTTTTTAAAAAATATATTTTATTGATTTTTCACAGAGAGGAAGGGAGAGGGATAGAAAGTCAGAAACATCGATGAGAGAGAGACATCGATCAGCCGCCGCCTCCTGCACGCCCCACAGTGGAGATGTGCCCGCAAGCAAGGTACATGCCCCCGACCGGAATCGAACCCGGGACCTTTCAGTCTGCAGGCCGACACTCTATCCACTGAGCCAAACCGGTCTCGGCTGCTTAACCTATTCTTATTTCACACACACACACACACACACACACACACACACACACACACACACACACACACACACAGGAAATATATTCACTCTCTCCTTGGCTGCTGAGGCCTGAAAACTTTTCCAGAGAAGCCCAATACTATACTTTTTAAACTTTTAGTCCATTTTTTCTAACTAGTCTCTGGGGGATGTGATTTCTCAGTGGCTCTGCACAGGATTCATGAGCACCATTGCCTCTTCCCTCCCTGCCTGGGGGACATGGAACTGGAAACCATCTACCAGCAGTTTGCCCAACTTGCCAGGGCAGCTTCTCCCATTGGCCAGCATCTACTGGACATGCACAGCTCCCTTTCATTTCAAGACTGAGAAGCCAGTGAAACATTTGTGAGAATAAAATCTTGACAGGCATGCCAGCAAACCTGCAGCATTCACTTCAAAACTGAATTTATTTCTGCTTGCATTCCAGTTTCTTTAAATGGAGAGTACTCATTAAGTCCATGTACCCACATCTTACTATGTCACAGATAACTAGAACCCTCAAGGCTCTGAGCGCACTTTAAAACTTACTTTAAAAAGGTAATTCGGAAATAAGAAACTCAAATCTCTTTCTATGTACATTACTTCACAAAAAAATGAATGGTAAATGGTAACTTCTGTGAATATAAGGGCCTTAATTTAGTTCTCTCTTTTCCTTATGTATCCTTGTGTCCTTTAAATAAAAGAGATTTTTTAAAAATAAATAAAAGAGATTTATTTTATACCCTACACAGAATTATGGTTTTGTGCCTCTGCTTTAGTGCCACAGAATGTCTTGTTCCACTTCCACTTCAAAAGAAGGTTTTATAATTTCAGAGGGATAGTTAGGCATCTTGGAGGCAGAGCATGTAAGTACAGATTATTTAGTAGACGCTGACTTCAATTGCACTGATACGAAGATCTACACAGTAATTCATAATGCTCAGGGTGAGTAGCAAGAAGTAACCTCAAAAGTTCCCAGTTTAAGTTTAACATGTTTTTATAATTTTACAGACTAAAATGAAAGTAAGGAATTTATTCAGTTAATCATTCTGCTCCTTTCAAGCAGATCCATGATATTTTCGTCAAACCAATGGCACCTTCATTATTTTATTTTGTTAGGTTGAATTATTTCTTTTTTCCAAAGGATAGCCTATACAAAAGAATTCAGCTTTTTTTTTTTTTTTAAATAACTCTCTGGATCTCTGCATTCATTCCTTTACCAAGTTGTACACCTACCTGTTCGACATTTTAAGTTTGGTGACAAACTTCCTTTAAAGTTATAGAACCTGCTTGAGATCAAGAAGATACAATAGTTTGGGGCACATTTTACCCTGAGCTGAGATACTGCTGTAAAGATTTAGGTGGAAAGAAATGATGGATTCCAGGCCCTGTTGTTTTTCTAACGTCGGTAGTTTCTGTCTGACCTTCCTCAGAAATTCCAAATCACATGAGGCCAAATCCCAGGAGGGAGAGATGGTAAAGGGAGATAAGAGTTATGGAAAGGAAAGAAAATGCTATAGTTATGGGAGAAACTGTTGGAGAGACAGAAGCAATAGATTTCTAGGGAGTGAGCAAAGTGTGTGTGTATGGGGGGGTAGATCTTTTATATAAAATTATTTTCAAATAATCATATAACTCAGAATAAAACTACATTTTATTCTGTAATCCCACCAACTGCAGCTGTGTGATACAAAATGACTGAAAAATGAAAATTTTTCAAGGGGAGAAATGCTGCTCAGGTGTTGACATGAGCAGACCAGCTTGGGCAAGAGGGAGACAACCAAATTGTCCACAGTTTTCTTTTCCACCTTGACGAACAGCTGGTTGTTTTCACACTATTGCTAGCCATCAGGATCAAGGCTTATTTTCGACACGTGTTATGGCTGATCAGCGTAGTACTTTTAAGTTTATTTTTTTATTTAGAGGTTCTGGATGTGTATCAGAGAGTTCCCACATATGCTTGACTCAGCTCCCCTGACATTACCTTCTCTCATAATCGTAGTACAAGGATCAAAACTAAGGAATTAATGTTGGCACTTGAGTATTAACCAAACTACAGACTTTATTTGGATTTCACCATTTTTTCCCACTAATGTCTTTTTTTTTTCTCCCTGTTTCAGTGTAGCATGTTACATTTAGTTGACAGATTGGGTATTGTTATGGACTGAATGTCTGTGTCCCTCCCCAAATTCATATGTTGAAATATAAGCCCCAATGTGATGGTATTTAGAGATGGGGCTTTGGGAAGGTGATACAAATCAGAGGATGGAGCCCTTGTGAATGTGGTTATAAAAGAGACGACAGAGCTAGCTTGTTCACCATGTGAGGAAACAACACGAAAGAGTTAGCCTTCTACAACCCGAAAGTGGGGTCCAACCAGAACCCGACCACGCTGGCACCCCGGTCTGGGACTTCGAGCTCTCGGCACCGCGAATTTCTGTTGATAAACGGCCTCTGTATGGTATTTTGCTGTTGCTGCTCCAGCTGATTAAGACCGTTCTCCATTACCACATAACATATTGCCACACACTTAGCAACTTATGAAACAACACATTAATTATCTCAGAGCTTCTGTAGGCTAGATATTTGGGCACAACTTCACTGGATCCTCTGCATAGGGTCTCCCCAGGCTGTAATTGAGGTGTCAGCTGGACCGGTTTCATCTGGAGGCCAGATGGTGAAGAATCCCCTTCCAAGCTCAGGTGTTGGCAGAATTCATTCCCTCGGGACTCTGGGCACACCTCGGAGGTACTGTGTGGGTTTGGTTCCAGACCACCGCAATAAAGCAAGCTGTAATCTTTATGGCTGGCCGAGAGTCTTGCCTTCAACTGTAAAACACTCAGCCTCTGTGAAGTGCCATAAAGCAAAGCACAATAAAATGAGGTATGTCCAGTATATAGGACTGAGGGCCCTGGCTTCTTGTTGGCTGTAGCTCCTTGCCCAGTGACACCCCCCCCCGGCCCCCCAAATGGCTACTAACTTCTTCGAAGACAGGTAGGAAGAAAGATCCCTTGAGTGAGCCTCCCAGGTGTGGTGTCTGTGTAATGTAGAGAAAGCCATCCCATCACCTTTGCCGTATTTCATTGATTAGAAACAAGTCAAGGAGAAGGGAATGATACAAGGGTGTACCCACCAGGATCCTGAAGGCCACTATAGGCTCTGTCCTCTATAGTTGTCATGTCTCCTTTAGACCCCTCTAATCTGTGACAGTTTGCAGGAAACTGAATGTCGTTTCACTCATAGAAAGCTATGGACAGGAAGCCTGGAAGGCTAGTCAACAACCTCAATTGCTCTAACCACTCATTGTTTAGTTGAGATATTGTTAGCTGAAGGGGCCTCCACCTCTGTTTGTCTTTTGTATTTTTGTTATTGGAATTGCCTGCCTAAAGGCTATGGGTGTGTCCCAAAGTCTCAATAAAAGGGATAGAAAGGCCAGAGCAAGGGTAGTCTTCTCACTAGAGCAGTGGTTCTCAACCTTCCTAAGGCCGCGACCCTTGCATACAGTTCCTCATGTGGTGGTGACCCCCAACCATGAAATTTTGCTACTGTTATGCATCATGATGTAAATATCTGCATTTTCCGATGGTCTTAGGCGACCCCTGTGAAAGGGTCGTTCGACCTCCAAAGGGGTCGCGACCCACAGGTAGAGAACCGCTGCACTAGAAGAAGGCTTCTGCCTGCCATCCCCCCCCCCCCCCAGTATTCCCAAATTAATACTCTTCTAGTCTCTTTTCATTTGCGTGCGGCCTCCTCCAGAACCCGAACCCTGAATGGGAACCCTGAACCACGTGGGACGTGAAAGGGGCTCCCGCAACAGTTACTCAGTCTTCTTGTCCTTCATAACCTTGACACTTTAGAAGAATACTGATCAGCTATCCTGTTGCTTTGCAAATTTTTAACCGTGGTGGCAATCACAGTCACTGCCCTCTTCCCAAACATTTCACTGCTGAATAGTAATGCCCCTCCTATCTGTCTCTTTGTTTGTATTTCCTGAGAGATGTTGGAGAAGAGACCACCACATTGAGCACAAGCCATCATCTCCAGAAGTAATGGATTATATCGAACATGTCATGAGCCTAAAAGAATGGTCACATCTTTGATAAGAGTCATAAAATTAGGGGGGAAATCTGGCTTGGAAGCATGGAGAACGTTTTTTTCTTTCCCCTCTGGGGCACCTCCCTGACTCTCAGTGTGTGCGATGTGGATGGAGAGAACTCCATTCTCAGCTCCAGCAGTGGGCACATCTGTTAAACTGGTCAGAGCCCTGGCCACAGTTCAGGATTGGCCCATGATCGATCAGAGCCACAGAGATGCTCAGAGGAGAGTCTTTGAGTATAGATGGAGGAGGAGGTAGGCATGGCATGCTAAGGGGTCTTATCCCATAGGATAGAAGCCAGGAAATGTGGTAAGCATTCTGCTATATGTATCCATTAATATTAGATGTTGCGAAGAGACAGAAAACCCAAATTTACAATAATTTAAACAAGATTGAAATGTATTTTTTCCTTAGGTGACTAGAAGCCTGGAGGAAAGCAATTCAAGGCTGTGTGGCAGCCACAGGAAGTGGTTTCTTTCTCTCTTGCTCCATAATCCTTGATAACATGGCTCTCCCTGAGGGTCCCTGATGGTTGTGTGAGCTTCCACGCTGTAGGGAGGAGGAAGGGGTGAAGAGGGACCCTTCAAGGACACTTTCTGGAAATTGCTCAGGACACTTCTACATGTATCCCATTGGCCAGCACACACACGTCCTATGCTTAATTGAAACAGAGGCGTGGGAATATGGTCTTTATCTCAGAAAGCTACTAAGTCAGAGGTTTCATACATAGGAGTCGGGGGAAAACAGCTATCAGAGGACAGTGACCTTTTGCTGCTGTATCTCCCCAAAAGGAGAGCCTGTCCAGAAGGAGCAGTGTTGCGAGATGAAAAATAAATCAGTCCTGCCCCAATGATGTCTTTGAACCTCTGGATCAAGCTGCACCTGAAGCCAAACTACCGCTCAACTGAAGTTAATAACTTTCCTTCCTCCCTCCCTCCCTCCTTTCTTCCTCCCCTCCCTTCCTTCCTTCTTTCTTCCTTCCATCTGTCGATACAGAAGGGAGGGTTCTCCCAAAGGATGTGTAAGGTCATTATGATTTCTTTGTCCTCTTAGGATCTCCATTCCTCTCACAGTTGCTCAGAATGGCCACTGAGTTTCCCTTTAAATCTCCTAAGGGCCAAATTATGCATCTCCACGCTCCATTTCCTTATTTCCTTCCAGCTTAAAGGAGGGGGGAACCGGCTGTGTGCTCTTAAACCTTGCCTTATGAGATTTGATTACAAACTTAAAAATCTGTTGGCTTATAAATCTCTACTAGGACTCATAGCTGGAATTCTCTGGCCTGCCTATTCTAGGTATATGTATTTATCTTCAGCAAATGCTTCGTAGAATTATTATTTTGATATTCAGTAGAAACTCCCCTGTCAAATAACTTGGCTGCATACCCACCTCTTTTTTTTCTCAATCATGACTTTTATTAATGTTAACAGTATCTGTGGGAATTAGAGCTTATTGGATTTCTCTCTGTTGTTCTAAGAATCCTGTCATAAAAGGTCTCGTTTTAAATGGTTTCTAACCATCGGTCATCAGCACAGCTTTTTAAAAAAGTAACTTTGCTAATAGTATCAGTTTGCCTAGCCGTTCCCTTGGCATCTTTCTTCTGGGTCTTTCCTTAGAATCAGAAGATAAAAAAAAACATCCCAGCCAGTGTGGTTCAGTGGTTAAGCATCGACCTATGAACTAGGAGGTCACAGTTGGGTACCTACCCGGGTTGCGGGCTTGATCTCCAGTAAGGGGCGTTCAGGAGGCAGACAATCACTGATTCTCTCTCATCATTGATATTTCTATCTCTCTCTCTCTCTCCCTTCCTCTCTGAAATGGATAAAAAAATATTTTTTTTTTAAAAAAGAGGATAAACATTAAGTTTGGAGATTTCCCTATCAGATTCCAAAAGCATCATTTTCTCTTAAATTATTATGCTTCTCTGTACCTACTTATATCAGTAAAGTGATTAGGAGTGTTACCAACTGCAATTCTCAGGCTATGAAATTTGGCTTTTTGGAATTTAAATTATGCTGCGGCGCCATATGGCAGAAGAGAAAGGAGTGCTCAATTTCTTATCTCACAGAGAGTTCCTCTCGAGCAAGGGAAATTGCCTTCACAGTCCAAGTTTCCCTGGCTCTCTGAGGCTTAGCAATACCTGCTGCCTCCCAGCACAAACATCCAAGATTCTCTTACGCCGCCGTGAGAAATGTTGCCACAAAACCACCCAAGCTGAGGAAGAAACCTTCTGAGCCAACTACTGCCCCATCTCCCCACCACTGGGTGCCGAGGAAGCGAGGAGTACCCGGTTTCAGAGGTGGGAGAATTCTGGGTGTGTTTCACTTACATGCATTTTTTAAAAAAACATGTTACCGAACATCATCCATTTCCCCCAGGGCATAATAAGCAGTTGCTACCAGCCTAAATGCAATTATTCCTGGCCGCACCGTGGGGACCCCTAAAGCTTTCGGAAGCACAAGGTCAAATCCTACAAATGTCCAGGTAGGCAGGGGGGATGCCGCTAATTTATGATGGCGGGGACTCATCTCTCGGTGTCTGTCACAGATTAATGGGACTCGGAGAGCTACACGTCCTCTTTAGGACTATAAATGGGAGCCTGACATTTCCGAGCCTCTGCCATTGTAGTGACTAAGTGTTCTGTTTCGCACGCCTGATATGAGGGGACACCTCACACTGCCTAATGAGACGGTGAACTTCCACTTGCTTTCTCTCTGGTGGGCGCCGGGACAAATCAGAGAGAGCAGCGGGCCCCCGGTTTAGAGATGCCTCCTGGCTGGCTTCCGAGCTTGCCTGTGAGTTAGCAAGGCACTGGCTGGCCCCTTTGCTCTCAGATTCACTGTCCACCTGGCCCTCTCCGCCTGGTGGCTGGCTGACCTGGATGGGTGACCTCCACATTGTCCCTCCCCTCTGGCTTTCGGTCGGGGCTGTTCCATGGCAGGGACTGTCAGGTGCGGTGGGGATATGTCTGGCCCTGGCATCCTCTTTGCGGGGTCACCGGTGCGGACACAGGGATGCATATCCTGCCAGGTGCCCTGTCCTCACCGTTCCCTCTCTGATGACCTGGCAACTGCTCTCACTCCCTGCCCTTTCGGGCTCTGAACCTCCTCCCGGCTGTGACTGGCCCTGAGCATTACACGCTCTCTTGTGGTTTCCCTAATTCTGCCCCTACTTTTTTTTTTTTTAAATATATTTTATTGATTTTTACAGAGAGGAAGGGAGAGGTATAGAAAGTCAGAAACATCGATGAGACAGAGACATCGATCAGCCGCCTCCTGCACGCCCCACACTGGAGATGTGCCCGCAAGCAAGGTACATGCCCCCGACCGGAATCGAACCTGGGACATTTCAGTCCGCAGGCCCACTCTCTATCCACTGAGCCAAACCGGTCTCAGCTCTGCCCCTACTTTTATAAATAACCCATTTCTTCAATCCTCACCTCCCTCCCTTTCAAGGTGCCCGTGTTTCTTGCTGGAACCCATGGTGGTAAAACAGCCTTGCCCTGATTTGCCCCTTTTCCTCTCTATCTCTTTCACATGCGCTGGCTCTCATGAAAAGTCGTCTTTCCTTTTCAGGGCCTGTAAAAGGCCGCCATGTATGTTTGCTTGTATTCATTGACGCTCTGCGCTTTTGCTCCACCTTTTGTTCCCAGAAGGGCGTGATGATGACCCCTGTGAGTTGGTGTTGCTCACTCTTAACTCACCTCTGCCCGTTTAAAATGCAGAAGGTGCCGAGACCGGTTTGGCTCAGTGGATAGAGGGTCGGCTTACGGACTGAAAGGTCCCAGGTTCGATTCCAGTCGGGGGCATGTACCTTGCTTGCGGGCACATCTCCACTGTGGGGCGTGCAGGAGGCGGCTGATCGATGTCTCTCTCTCATCGATGTTTCTACTTTCTGTCTCTCTCCCTTTCTCTCTGTAAAAAAATCAATAAAATATATTAAAAAAATAAAATAAAATAGAATGCAGAAGGTGGGGAGGAAGAAACTAACCAAAGAATTTATATGCATAGCCCATGCACACAGACACTAGTGCAGTAAAGGCTTGGGGCTGGGGTTGGGGACTTGGGTGCAGGGTGGAGTGGACCATTGAGGAAAAGAGAGGACATCTGTAATACTTTCAACACTAAAGATACATTTTAAAATATGCATCCTAATCTGTAGGTCACCCACACAACCTTTTAAGAAATTGGGAGAAACCTTCAAACTGGCTGTTCCCTGTCATGAAGACAATCTCTAAAAATAGATTTTCTTGAACTCGGTCTTGTAAAATTGAATTTGATTGAGCCTGTTTGGCATGAATATAACCTCCGAAATACAAAATGCAATCGCTTAGTGACACCGAAGGATCCACTACGTTGGTTAGCATAGTTTTTCTCTGATTCTTTTGAGATAATTGTCTTCTTATATAAGATGGATAATTTCTTTTCTTCAGTACACATTGTCCTATAAGAAAAAAAAAATGACAAGAAAGAAAATACCAGTGTACCACACCTGGGATAAAAGATGATCCAGATATCGGTGCTAATTTCTAGGCTATTCAAAATCAGGGTAGGTTACTCGAGACTGAATTAAACACTACATAATTTTTGGTACAGGGGAAGTAAATAGTGCCTTAAAATAGTGGTAAAAATGTTTAAATCTGAGGTATTCTGGTGATGGCGTTGGGCCAAGAAAAGAACGAACTTTTATCCAAATGGAAAAAGGGATGGAGCAGATGTCATAAATACTCCACTTACCTTCCCTCGGCCCCCACAAAGGTCACCTGCCTGCTTCAGTGGAGAATTCTTATACGTACTGACAACAAGCTTCCTCCAGCTCCTCTGTCAGTGGGATTGTACTGGGCCCGTGTGAGGAAAAGGTCCCCAGGGCCTGGGATTTAATGCCCCAATAGCTGCCCTCAACCCTGCAGGGACAGGAGTTGAAGGGTAAATACCCATATTTCCTCATCCCTTTGGGAGAAGGGACAATTCTTTCCAGAGACTCAGTGGGTCCCCAGCAGGAGTGAGCCCTGTGGCTTCCATCAGTAAATGCTGCCGAACACACCCTTTCTAGGTTCATCTCCCTTCCTCAGAGTTCCCTGCAATGGCCTCCCAAATAAATGATGCGCACCCAAATTCTCATCTCCAGGACTGACTTTTGGGAGAGCCCATTTAGGACGGGAGACTCTAAAACAGTGGTTCTCAACCTTCCTAAGGCTGCGACCCTTGCATACAGTTCATGTGGTGGTGACCCCCAACCATGAAATTTTGCTACTGTTATGCATCGTGATGTAAATATCTGCATTTTCCGATGGTCTTAGGTGACCCCTGTGAAAGGGTCGGTCAACCCCCAAAAGGGGTCTCCACCCACAGGTTGAGAACCGCTTCTCTAAAAGGACGACAAGAGATAAGAAATAACAAAATAATGTGCTATATTATGCATCAAGAAAATAGTATCTTCTATGTTCCTCTGAATCATCTCTGTCTTTAAGTGATAAACTATTGAGAACACTGGCTGTTTAATCAATTCGATAAATCTCTATAACCTATGCATGCAACAAAGAAGGGCTTGATAAATATTTGATAATAATGACAATTCTAAGATTACGCTATTTATGGTAGCCATTATCATAGTGAAGGGTACAGTTACTGCAAAAGAATAAATGAAGCTGTGCCTTTTTTTTTTTTTAAGAAAAAAAGAAAGATAAGTGCTAACTCACTTTCAGTCAGCACTAAAACCTAAAAATATAAACAATATCTTACTCAGATGAGCACTGTTTAGGAGATAAGTTTATACACTTGTGTTCAATGCCAACTAAATTTCTTCCTAGGTATCTTGTCAATTTTTTACCATCCTCCACTAGAATGTAGGCGGTTAGACAGACATGAACAGAGCAAGGACGATGGGCAGGTACAGAAGGTCACTGGATGGAAAGCCCTGATGCCTAGCAATGGGCAAAACAGGGAAAACAAGGATCTTCAAACCCCAGGGTCACCTTTTCTCCCAAAGCCTATCCCTGGTCATGCAGTTTAGATCCTTGACCTTTCATATCCTTGGTCATGTGGTTTGGACCCTCCCCTGACCTTTTCTCTCGTGGCATGTTGCTAGTCATGCAGGTTAGATGGCCCTTAAGAAGTCAGGGTGAGCCAAAACCGGTTTGGCTCAGTGGATAGAGCATCGGCCTGCAGACTGAAAGGTCCCAGGTTCCATTCCGGTCAAGGGCATGTATCTTGGTTGTGGGCACATCCCCAGTAGGGGGCATGCAGGAGGGGGCTCAATTGATATCTCTCTCTCTCATCAATGTTTCTAACTCCCTATCCCTATCCCTCTCCCTTCCTCTCTGTAAAAAAATCAATAAAAATATATTAAAAAAAAAAAAAGAAGTCGGGGGTGGGGGAGGGGAGGAAGGCAACAAGAGAGCCAAAGAATAACCCTTAAGCATTAAGCCCCCGGGACAGTGAGGTTCTGACCCGCATCAAATACATCCAGGCCTCGGTTGTGTTTCAGCTCCAGGCCCAGAAAAACCCTAGAACCAGACAACGACATGGCTGAACCAGCTGCATTGACCAATGACCCCTGCCCTTGCGCCAAGCAATCCGTAGAGACCACGACCCTGCAGGGACACACCTGGAATGCTGACGCTTTTTGGGAGCCTCTTGGGTCCTCCATTTCTTCCTTCCCAGGTATGTTATGTTTACTCTTCCCTCTTCTAAGCTCCAAAGGCCCTTCCTTTGCCTCTCTGTAACATCTTTCCTAAGTCCATTTCTTCCATGAATCACATCTTCTACTCTGTGACTTTCTAAATAAACTTCCTCTCATAGTTTCAGTCTTGGCTCTGAATTCTTTCTTACCCATAATAATTCAAGGACTGAGGCTGCTGAACCTTTCCATCACCGCAACATACCAATATTCAGAGCCTAAGTGATGGAAGTTCAATTAGAGAAAAATAAAAAGCCCAAGTGAGTGATCGTAACAGATACGCACAATTCCATCAAACAACAACACAATTTCACCAAATGCACCTGCGGGGTAGATAGCTGCATGCACAGCTCAGACTTACCATGTAGAAATGGCCAGAGGCCTGGGCCAGGGGCGGTGCTAAAAAATATTAAGACTGTCCCTCCTACCTTCTAAGTTCTTCTGGCTGGGCTGATAACCAAATCAACAGATTCACAGGAGAAAAATCAAAGCTTAATTCACATAGACTCGATAAATCCATGGAAGTTCTCAAGACAGTAAGGCAACATTGGATATACAAGACTTTTTAGACTAAGGAGGAGAGGTGAGGAATGGGGTATTCGATTTCAGAAGTGAAAACGGGTGATTTACCAGTAGTTGAGGGGACACTTAACCTAAGGGGGGAAAATCCTTGCTAGGTGACTCAGAAACAAGGGGACACAGGTGGTACCCAGCTAACAGACCCCAGCCCGAAGCTCTCCATTCCCATCCTAAACTCTCCTTCCTGAAGCAGGTTTCTCTGTCTGAATCATTTGGGCAGGAAAGGGGAGAGAGTCAAAGGTTCATTCCGTTAGTTCCTTAAGAAGTAATTTAAAATTGTTAATCCCAGAAAGCAGCTTCAGAGTAGCAAGAGTTTAGGTCCCTTCCAGACCTGTATAAACCTGATTAGGAAGAACCCAATCCAGAGCTACATGGCACAAAATTCAATGGAGAAAACAATAACGAAACGGGAATCATGTGCATTATTTAACTTGAAGCAACTTTCCAGATTTTGACTTTTATTCTTTGACTTATTCATCCGCTATTCAGTGAGATGAATAATGTTTTCAGTATATTGTTTTATTAATTTCTTTCCCATAAATAACTCACAAGCATTCATCATATAGCAGAATAGAGAAACGTCACACCCAGGATAATACCAGACAATTTCTTCGTCTAACTAATGTTAATGAAATTGAATAGGCTTGCTCCAAAATTCATTGAGGATCATTACTCACTGTCTGCGAATGCCTTTAATCATACTCACTTGTCTAAAGATTGTATTACACATCCACGAAGAAGGAAAGTTGTGGTATAAATAGAATCTCCGAGGCTGTTCACCGCAGGACAAAATAGGAGATGATCGCTCCTGGAAACCAAAGCGAGTCGGCTTCATTTGAAAACTTCAAGCCTGATTTAAAAACATCGGCCTGAAATGTAGCCCATCTTAGCGAAACAAGGAAAAGTGCTCTTTCAAACGATCACGCATTCCATCCTTCAAACACGCATCCTTCATTTTCGCAATCGTCATCTTAACTGCATTTAGGCATCGCTTGCAAATGAGCTAATGGTAGAGCAGCACAAAAATGCCCAGACAACTACAATTATCTCTTAATTACACACAGCGGGCTTCCGATGTGCGTCCCCCTTCTGAGGATACTTAACAAGAAACAAAGAAAGTCAAGTAAACCAGTTGGAGGTTCCACGCAGGGTTTCTGATGACAGGTTTACGCTGAAACGCTGTGGGGCAAGATACAGTAACAGCAGCTGTCATCAGGACGAGCTTGCCCGGCTCGAGAAAATAATCGGACCAAATCTAATTATTCTGTCCACACTCAGGGATGTGAAGAACCGGGAAGCAAAGCGGTGGAGGCAACCCTGTCCGCAAATCAGTGGTTTACAAGGTGCGCCAGCCCCCTCCCCCCCATATGAAATAAGGAAATTTCAGGCAATTCCCCTTGGGTGGTGTCACTCAGGGCAGTTTTATATCTTCTTTGGGAAAGAATCAATAGCTCCTTGTTACTGTGAGATCCTCTATCGAGTGGGGGAAATGGTCTAAGACCAGAAATATGTCAAACAACTCCATTTCATCTCCAGGGGAGATTAATGTAATTGGGAAAGGCCTATCAATTAATTAGTCAATAAAAGTTTATTGCATGACGATTGGTTGCCAACGCTATCCAGGGAATCCGAGGTTCATAAAAACCTTGCGTGTGTTCTGTGCTTTTCAACACATTCTGTGACAGATCTGCGGTGGGGCCGGGAGGAAGTGGCACCCAGACATATGTGGATGGTGTGAATGTGCAAATGGATCCACTGACGGCGGGTGGTAATAATTATTGTGTGTATAAATCACTTGCCAGACAACAAAGGACACTCAGAAGCTTTCTTGTCTTTGACTCATCCCGAAATCCTGTGAAAGGAATAGGGGAAACCTTAACCCCTTTCTACAAATGAGGAAGTCTCCTGATTGTCTAGAAATTATGAAAAGCTATGAGAATTTAAGTGGCCAATCCACAGCCATTACTTCCCTTGCCACAGGAGGAGCTGGTGAGAGTGGTTAAACGGAGGTTTCTAGAAGCAGGCCTGAGGATGGCTGTCAGTGTCAGACCCTCATATCCAACCCCATTTGAGAAGTTCAATTAGCCCCACTTGAACCTTCCAATCCTGCTCCATTCTCTGGAACACTTTCATGTCCTTCATTCAGCTTCACACATGGCTCCTTGTTCTTTGTTCTCTCTCTCTCTCTCTCTCTCTCTCTCTCTCTCTCTCTCTCTCTCTCTCTCTCTCTCTCTCCTGCTAGACCAGCAGCCTCAGACCTGGCTTCGTAGCAGAGTCACCTGCTGAGTTCATTATCAATTCAGTTCCCTGGGCTCCAGCACAGGCCAAAGGAATCAGAGATACGTAATGGATGCAGTCTGCTTCTTATTTGCAACTGCTGGACCTAGCCCTTGGGTTTCTCTGAGGCATCTGCTTCGTCTCTTTCATTATGATGACCCCATTTACCAATACAAAATGAGCAATATTCCAATCAATAAGAGTTAATTTGGTGAACCTCAAGGAAGATGAACCTAAGTGTTGATTTGATTATTCTTGCAACTTTTTTTTGTGTTTGGCATTTTTCTACATAACAAGTTGGAGGAGAAAAAAAATGAATAAATAATCACTAACAAAATTTGGACATAGTTAAAGAAAGTGAATTGTGCTCTTCAATGCTAAATTAATTGAGCAATGTTGATTGAATAAATGAATGAAAGAGCTGATCTCTCGCCTTTTATTTGGGAAAAATATCAGAAGTGAGACCTATCAGAGAGGTAAATGGTATCAGGAAGGTCTTAGAAAATGGGAAAGTGGGAAGCTAGAAAGAAGCTTCTCTTCTTTGTTGTATCATGAAAACCTGCAACTAATTCTTTCTCCCCAAAGTTCCTCATTCAATATCATCCTCTAAATAGAAAACTGTTTCTGCTTGCATTTCCAGTTCGCCCTCCATTGTCTGTACAGCAGACAAAGAGTCATCATATGGGTCAACGAGAGCAACAACAAGAAGACAGTCCAAGAAAGATACTGACTGGTTGGTTGAATTTTTTTAAAATATATTTTTTTAATTGTCTAAAGTTTTTCATGTGTCTCCTTTTCCCCCAATTGACCCTCTCCCCCGTTTTTTTTTTTTATTAGCCTCAAAGTGCTGTCATGTCCACATTTCCTTTCTGCATAGACATGAACTGAAATGTTCATCCATTTCAGAAGCCCGTCCATGCAAGTGACGGCTGAGACGTCACTGCTGTGGCTTGCTTTACTCCTAATGCACTATGTTTTGGAGCATGAGAATCTTTCTGCTGCTTCTGTGTTATGGTTGGCTCTCCAAGGCCAGAGATGACCAGATTTCTGCCTGCCTAGATGCATATAAGACTCTCCTCAGGTCTCTGCCTGTGGTGACACGCAGGATTATTGTGTCCTTTGCGCTACGCCTTGAGGCAGTCCTATTCACAGGGGCAGCAGAGAGCAGGTAACACCCCCTGGTCCTGCAAACCTGTCTTACGTTCTGCTGTCTCCTGGGGGCTCTGGCCAGGACAGAAGCGTACAAGGCCACAATCCTGAGAGCTTTTTTGTTTTCCAAATATTTCAGTTGTCCCCTAGATTTCTCCCTTCTGCCCAGCCAAAAATAATTTCCCAACTCGGCGAGAAACCTTAGTTTATTCAACCACCTCCTCCCACCTCTCCCCTGTTCTCAATCATGGAATTTTCCTGTCTGTGCTGAAGATGGGCTCCATCTGTCCTCTCATCCCTCAGAACAGGGCCCCGGATTTTGGAAGCCTAGAGCCAGAGAAGTTCATTGTTTCAGCTTCCCGCCAGGGCTCATCCTTCCTCCGAGGCAATGAGCTTAGAACTGCCTCGCTGCCTGGAGGGAAAAGGACGTGGGGAAGAAATGAACTGCTGGAGGAAAACAATCTCCTGAACATGATCTTTAGTGCATTTACCAACTGAGATAGGCTCGTTATGCTTCCGTTCTTTAAGATCTGAAGGAAATAAAAATCCAACAATACACTTGCATAAGTCATATCCGGGAGGTTTTAAATGGATTTGGGGACTTCTATTAAAATAGGGATTTGTTTGACACAGTGGAAAATGATAATATTTCAAACTAAGTGGCAAGTCATTTACATTATTAAAATAAGTTTCAAGAGGAACCAGAAAGCCGTCCCAAGTCCCCATTATTTTCCCTGTGACAAGCCCAGGGAAGGCCATTCCTCTCAGAGTGATACAAAACACTGGCTTAATGCATTTCTCAGTTTTCACCACAACGGTTTTCACCAGATTTGCTCCTGTATACCTTCTCTGGGATCAGAGAGTGTGTAGATATTTTGGAGATTATTTTTTTTTTAAGATGCTATTCTTTGGTGGCCTCTTTTGGAGGATGTGTGATCAGCCAATGAGATTGTGGCTCCCCGTTTTCCCAGGAATGATTCCCTGGTTCTCCAGCCGGTATATGTTCGTGGTATTGAACGTATACCATATCTGTTAAGTATATGGTTATTCTGGCCACATGGTTATTCTGGATAGCAGTTCTACACTGGCCAATCTCCCGGGCATTTGGAATTGAGACTGAAAGGAGGGTCTGTCTCTTGGCTGAACCCTCAGGTTCCGAGAAGTAGAAGCTGGTCTGTAGAGAGAAAGATTTCAGAGAGGAAGGAAGAGGGTTAGAGAGATAGAAACATCCATGATGGGAGAGAACCATCGATCAGCTGCCTCCTGTACGCCCCCTCCTGGGGATCGAGCCCACAACCCGGGCATGTGCCCTTGGCTGGAATCCTTCAGTCCACAGGCCCATGCTCCATCCACTGAGCCAAACTGACCAGGGCAAGTCTTCCTACTTTTTTTTTTTTTTTTTTTTAAATATATTTTATTGATTTTTCACAGAGAGGAAGGGAGAGGGATAGAAAGTCAGAAACATCGATGAGAGAGAGACATCGATCGGCCACCTCCTGCACACCCCATTGTGGAGATGTGCCCACAAGCAAGGTACATGCCCCCGACCAGAATCGAACCCGGAACCTTTCAGTCCGCAGGCCGACGCTCTATCCACTGAGCCAAACCGGTCTCGGCTCTTCCTACTTTTTAAAAAAATATATTTTATTGATATTTTACAGAGAGGAAGGAAGAGGGATAGAGTTAGAAACATTGATCAGCTGCCTCCTGCACACCTCCTCCTGGGGATGTGCCTGCAACCAAGGTATGTGCCCTTGACCGGAATTGAACCTGGGACCCTTCAGTCCGCAGGCCGACGCTCTATCCACTGAGCCAAACCGGTCTCGGCGTCTTCCTACTTTTGTAATCCCTAAAGTCTTTGTCTTCCTGAGGCCCCGGAGGTCTTGCTACCTCCTGTCCTCCAGGCCTTTGAGACCGCACTTCCCACAAGGAAGCCCCCTCCGATGAGAGCTGGAGCTCATCTCATTGTATTCCTTTTGTTTGCAACAAAAGAGCTTTCACAAACACACGTTTCCTTTTGCTGAGCTCAGTTAAACCCAAACCTTATTTATATCAACAAAGGACTTAATTAAGCTAAGTGGGTAGCAGTATCAGGAAGAACTTGGAACACCACGACCAACGTAGCTGAGAGTAGTAAAAGGAAAAGAGAACATAGTGGGGACTATTGTTGAGTCGCAAAGTCTCCATTTATCATCTGTGCACATTAAACCTCCGTGCTGGTTGGTGATGAGGGCAGAATCAGAAGTAGTGATGCTCCCCGTTACTGAGCAGTGTGAGCGAAGTTGGGGGGTCTTGTGCAGCCTGCATGAAGCAGCTGAGCCTGTAGAGGTGGCAGGTGTGCACAAGAGCAAAGTTTTCACTTCACACACAGCAAGTTTTGGCAGTGCTCATTGTTTTAGACTAAACCAGGCTGCCTGCTTGGAGGTATTGATATATCGACTTTGTAAAAAAAAAAATCATTAAAAAAATAAGTTTGATCACATGTTCATGGCCATCTGCTTCTGGTGACTAAGTTGGGGGTGCAGAATGCCAAGAAAGGATGTACTATCTTTTGTCTACCGAGGCAAAAATAAAAATCACAGCGCAAACATCGGAACTTCGGGGAAGAAGCCTCCAGATTGCTTAAATAAGTCAAGAAATAGGCAAACTGTAGACCTCCTTCAAACACGAAAAACTCTTGGGGGGTGAGTTTTGTTTGCTTGGTAGATGAACTCCATCGGCTGGATGTGGATGCTATAGGGCAGTGGTTCTCAACCTTTCTAATGCCGCGACCCTTTTAATACAGCTCCTCATGTTGTGGTGACCCCCAACCATAAAAATATTTTTGTTGCTGCTTCATAACTGTAATTTTGCAACTGTTATGAATCGTATCTGTGTTTTCCAATGGTTTTAGGCGACCCCTGTGAAAGTGTTGTTCGACCCCCAAAGGGGTCTCGACCCACAGGTTGAGAAACGCTGCTATAGGGCATGATTATGGTTTGAAAGTCCAAGCTCTCTCTCCCCTGCCTCCCCTCTGTTAAGGGATAAAAATAAAAAATGAGTCTATGTGAGTACCCTTGAAATCTTGCATAATTTAATTTATTAAGTATTTCATGCAAAGGCCCAAGTTTTCTGGTGTAAAAAACACTGGCACTAAAAATAACTGCATGTCACGATCACCTCTTACATTACTGACCAATGACAGTGTCAAGCAATTAGCTTTTTAGAGAGAGTGGGAAGAAAAAGTTTCTCTTCTGAACCCTATTTTTGGTTATTTAAATGAACGGAACTTACTTTTCTTGAGGACATTCTCAGTGTAGCAGTAGAGCATTAATTCTTTATTCTTCAACTTCAGAATTCATTTAATTTCTAATTCCACGAAGTCTGCCCTTGGCCCTTGACCTCTTTCCTTACTGTTACACTTAGCTCCCTGTGATTGCTGTGGACGAGATGAGCTCCAGACAAAAACTGGGTGAAGGTGACATTTGTCATTGGCTTCTTCTCACCTTCTTCATTAGCGTGATTCTCCCTCACCCTCACAAAGCCATTGGTATTGCTTGGAGGCGCCATCTTATATAGACCTGACATTGTCTGTTCTGCTCAGAAATCCACTTCTGTACTTCCCTGTGAGCAAACCCACACTTATTTATTTATTTTATTTTAAAAATATATTTTATTGATTTTTTACAGAGAGGAAGGGTGAGATAGAAAGTCAGAAACATCGATGAGAGAGAGACATCGATCAGCTACCTCCTGCACACCCCACTGTGGAGATGTGCCCGCAAGCAAGGTACATGCCCGCAACCGGAATCGAACCTGGGACCCTTCAGTCCGCAGGCCGACGCTCAATCCACTGAGCCAAACCAGTCTTGGCCACACTTCTTTATTTTGTTAGCTTGAAAACCTGTGATTGTTGAACATATATCATGTGCTAGCCTGTTTGTTAGGGTACACAAGCAAATGCCATGCAAAACATGGGTTCCTGTTTTCAGAGAGTTCACAGTCCAGCAAGGAAATAGATGCACACAAATGTATATCTGGACAAAAGCAAGAACAAGCAGCTATTAAAATAACACTTAGACAAGCCAAAACTGGTTTGGCTCAGTGGATAGAGCGTCGGCCTGCAGACTGAAGGGCCTCGGGTTCGATTCCGGGCAAGGGCATGTACATTGGTTGTGGGCACATCCCCAGTAGGGGGCGTGCAGGAGGCAGCCGATCAATGTTTCTCTCTCATCAATGTTTCTCTCTCTATCTCTCTCCCTTCCTCTCTATAACAAATCAATAAAATATATTAAAAAAGAATAATACTTAGACAAGTAGGAGAACTGTGACATGATGGAAACTGATGGCAGCCCTTGGGAATTCGAAGAAGAGCCAGGGCTGGGAGGGAGGGAAGATTGGGGAAGGGTTCAGGTCATCTGAATAAAATCCATTCCAGAAAAAGTGTGAGACTGCAAATTTTCAGATTGGGGGAATCTATATTTCACGACTTTAAATGGGAAAAATAGAATGTATTCTTGGACACAGGGGTGAACCACAGGCCAGGATCCAAGGATGACAATTGAAAAACATCAGGTTGACTCTGGAAATCTGCAGCCATATTTAGTTCTGATAGCCATATTTTTAAAAGAGATTATGGGATTGGATCATAATCTAAAATGTAAACTCTTGAGCGTTTCTTTGTAGAAAAACAGCGGGCAATGAGATGAATATCTATTTTGAAGATAAAACTGGATAAAACTGGAATTTGGATGAACCGTGCTGTCATATTTATTGATCTGCTTTGGCTTAGCAGTTCGTCCTTTGCAATATAGGTTTTCATAAAGAAGAATAGTAATATTATAGGTTTCTCCAAAAGTCTATTATGAAAGTAGAAAATGACATTTTCTTCCTGGGTAGATTTATTCTAATCCCACCAGATCCGTCAGGATGTTGAACCGTATTCTGTGTTCATTGAACAGAGCCACGTGATGGATGGCCATCATTGCTGGTAGGAGGGCAGTGCGGGTGGAGTGAGCTTAGAGAACCACCAGAAATCAAAGCAGTCAACATTCACCTTTTCAATTCACAAGCGACTGGCTGTTAAGTGCCTCTTGGGCTGTACACAGAGAATAAGGGGATAATTGGAGGTCTCTGCACCTCATAACTGCGCCTTAAAAAATGGAGGAAAATCAAGGTCTTCCTACTCGCAGCCAGGAGAAAGGATGCCAAATCTGCCAAGACCAAGACAAGTAAGGATGATGCGAAGTGTAAAATCCGTTACTTTTACTAGTATTCCTTGGTTATCCCAAAGAGAAGGCCGAGAAACTGAAGCAGTCCCTGCCTCCCGATTTGGCAGTGAAGGAGCCGAAATGAACCAGACACGCTGAACGGTATTAAAATATTAAAAATTCTCCATTAAGGCTCTTCCTGTGCCCTGACCTGGAAGGGGATCCAACCTTTTCCCCCTTCCAGTCTGCTGGGGGCCCAGCGGGCATCTAAGCTAGGCTGGTTGCTGGTGGCTTGAACTTATCTGGGTGTATCTCATGGTTGAGAACCATCAAGCCCCAACGAAGCTTTTCCAGACTGTTTCTGTGTGATGGGAGTGGGGGAAAGGCACAAATAGTATTCTTTGATACCCAGGTGATGGAGCCTGGCACACAGAGTTCCTCCTGCAGGGAAACCAGAATGGTTCTGGTGCACTGAGGACCCCAGGAGGTGCACAGAGGTATCACGGCCATGGAGGCAGGACAGTCTTGGGGAGGTATCCTCCAATGGCTTACCAGGTTGCAGGTACTAGGAGGGGGCAAGGCATGGGGAGAAGGCTGAGGCAGACCAGGGAAGGTTCGCAAACACCATGTGTTACTAGTAGCTGAAGACTTCCTTAAGAATGTTTTTGGGACCAAAACCGGTTTGGTTCAGTGGATAGAGCGTTGGTCTGCGGATGGAAGGGTCCCAGGTTCGATTCCAGTCAGGGGCATGTACCTTGGTTGCGGGCACGTCCCCAGTGGGGGGCATGCAAAAGGCAGCTGACAGATTCTCTCTCATCGATGTTTCTGGCTCTCTATACCTCTCCCTTCCTCTCTATAAAAAAAAAATCAATAAAATATATTTAAAAAAAAAGAATGTATTTGGGATAAACCCTTCTGATTCCCAAAAGGAACAAACAGGGTGAGGCTTTGGGGCTTCGAGGAGGCCTGACAGTCTATGTATCAGTGTGAGCCAGGCCTGCTGAGAACATACACAAAGGCTGGTGAGGCTGGAAGAAAGCAGGTCGCCTTATAGTTTGTTTTACCAAATGCATATAATTCACAGTAGTGGTGTTCAACAAGGGGCAACTTTTGGACCCCCAGGGGGCATTTGGCAAAGGTTGGGGACTTGACCTCTGGTTCATGGAGGCCAGGGTATACTGCTAAACAGGTACAGCGCCTCGGGCAGCTCCTGTAACTAAGGATTATTTGGGCCAAAATGTCACTAGTGCTCAAGTTGAGAAACTGAATTGTATTTCAAAGATGGATTTACAGAACAAACAAATAAACAAACCCCAAACAGTATTCCCTATCAACTTTATAGCCATCATTAGTGATATTTAGAGACTTACAATAGAGGGTTCAACTAGCAAAGTGGGTACCCATTTAACTGGCAACAGAGTTGACTATAGCATCATTTCAAATGGGCTGGTTTTGTTTGTTTTTCTAGTTCATTTGTAGATATTGAAGTTAAACTGGTCTTTCTTGAATAGCCACTCTTGAATGGCCTTTACAAATAATGGGCACTGTGCTTGTCCCGTTTCCTCATTTTTTCAGGTATTTCTCTTCCGCTTTGTCAAGTCTGGAAAATAATGGCATGACTCAGCAGTTTATGCCAATTCCTGCCGAGTGCTGAGAACTGTTATCAGGGCCCCACTACTCGGAACACTTCTGCTTTATTGCGGGCTCCCCTCTAGGCTAGAGAGGAGGGGAGGGACCGATTACCCATCACACACTTGTACCCAGCACTTGCTTTTCAAATCTGATTAATTCTGAGCTTACACGTACAAGTTCCACATATAAAAACGACATTTTTTTGAATAACCAGTTATTAGGCTGTTATTCCTGCATCAGTGGGCCACATTGAGAATTCTCAGAGTAAAGGAGAAATGTGATTCTTAGGAAGTCAAATTTCTGGGCAGTGGATTGAAGACAGTTTGTAGGGAGGGCTATTGACCTCAGCAAAAATCAACCGAGAGATACATAAAAGTACAACTCAGATCGATTTTGTTTATTTTATGGACAGAGGAATATAAAGTTTAAGGAAGAAGCATGCTGTGATGCATGTAAAAGAGCATTGGATTTTAGATCAGACAGACCTGGTCTGAGTCCTGGCTCTGTGGCATGTTAGCTGTGTAACTATGGGCGTTATTTTTACTTTTGGTTAAAAAAAGTATAATGCTATTTGCCTCATAGCAATGTCAGCTATTGCTCTGCGATAAAAGCCACAAAATCTCAGTGGCATAAAGCAATAAGTCTTTCTTTAGGTCATGCATCTGTGAGGTGCTGGCATCAACTGAGTGTGGTCTCATCCAAGTTGGAGTGGTTTTGTTCTCGGAGAGTCTCCTCCTCCTCCTGGGATCAGAGGCCTCCCTGACAATGTTTTCCCCTGTATTTCAAGTCTCTGCTTGTATCACATTTTGCTAACGCTCTATTGGCCGACGCTTGTCACATGACTGAAAACAAAGCTAAGGGGAGGGGAGGTAGACCCTGCTCAATTTAAGCCAAAGCTAGTCATTGGAGCAAACCCAACATCACTGGAGCAATAATCGAATCCGCCATAGGCTATTAAAATGATTAAATGAATTATGTCTGCAAAGCACCTTGCATTATGTCTGGACCTAATGTGTTTAATTCCCTTCTCCTCCTCCAAAATCTGATTTTACAAAGAAGAATGTGCAACATAAACTAATTTCAGAGATGCAATCACTAGTTTAAAGTAAACTTGAATTCTGTATTATGATCCGTTATGAGAGAAGGAATAAAAGGAAAGAGAAGATTTTTTTTAGGAGAAGAGATTTTTGAGAAAAATAATAAAATAGAAGAATAAAGGGAGAAAGAAACAATACCTTCTCAAATTTTGAGGTGATAAGGCAGGGGGAAAATAATATGTTTATAAATGAAAAAAATAGGTAAATAGATATTTAGCCATAGAACAGAGGGCTAATAAAAGGAAGAAGAAGAAAATGACTTAACAAGACATTTGTCATGATATCAGGAGAAGTTTTTCTCTTCCCTGTCTTCAAAATTCTGAAATTCGCATTTTTTCTTGGAATAGGCTAGGAAAAGGAGAGGCATGTTTATAGTTTCATCACCTCTTGTCCAGGTTTTATGGAAGACTAATCAGTGTTTTAACCACACTTTACAAGGTCACTATACCCTTTATCTTTGTTACTTCCGAAACTCTAATCTTAATGTGGCTATTATTTCAACCTACCACATGAGCAATCATTTTCTGGGAATGTGATAATATCAGAGGGAACAATGAAATTAACTTGGGTTTTTCCACTGTTATAACTTGGTGAATACAGAGAAAAAATATTTCCAGCATAAGCCATTTGATCATTAATTATTTCACATGACCAGCTTGCTCAGTATTCTATGATTGGAAAAATTGTGCAGAAATTATTGTCTAAAAAAGAAAGTGGAGTCTTCAATACTCTGCCCATAAGTATCTTTAAGAATAAGAGAAGAAATGCTTCGATGAAATTTGACTTGGGTAACAAGAAACAAATAGAACCCCAAATAAGATGAAAAGTATTAATACTGAACCAGGTTCTCCTTGTAAAGAGCAATGGTAACTTGTCTTTTGACATCACCTGCTTAGAGAAGCAAAGATAAAAATTCAGCCTTCTTTATTTTTTTATATTGAAACTCTTGTTTGCTTCTTGCCTGAGCCATCTTGCTTTTCAGTCACACTGCCGGTCGCTAACACACAGGAGATACTCACAAATTGGGGCAAGGTCAGGAAATGGCCATATGGAGGAGCAATTCCTTCCAAATTCACATTCCTTAAAAAAACAACAGAACAAAACAAAAACAACAGAACAAAACAAAACAGTTTGTACTGCTTTGGAGAAATGAGAGTTGTGTTTTCTTGTTGTTTTTTTCTCTAAAAATATCTATCTGGGGTTTTAAAAAAGATAGGTCTGGAATATAAAGGTTTTTTTTTTTTTTAAAGATATCTCTTAAATAATGCTGTAAAACTGGTTATCTTGAGGTAAGGAATGAATAAAAAATAATCAACTGATTTTTTACTATATTTATGTTTATTGTTTAAAGCATTACAGATGTCCCCCCTTTTTTCCCCATTGATTCCGATTTTTCCCACTCCATTCCCCTCCCCAGACCTTTACCCCACTATTGTCTGTGTCCAGGAGTTAGGAATATAAGCATATAAGTTCTTTAGTTGATCTCTTCCCTCGCTCCACCCTCTTCCCTCTGAGGATTCTCAGGCGATTGATGCTTTCATGACTCTGGATCTATTTTGTGTGTCAGTTAATTTTGTTCATTGGATTCCACATATAAGTGAGATCATGTGATACTTGTCTTTCTCTGACTGGCTTATTTCACTTAGCATAATACTTTCTAGGTTCCTCCATGCTGCCTCAAAGAGTAAGAGATGCTTCTTTTTTATAGATACATAGTATTCCACTCATCTACTGATGGGCATTTGTGCTATTTCCAGATCTTAGCTATTATAAATAGTGCTGCTATGAACATAGGGGATGCATATATTCTTCCATGTTCTTGTTTCAGTTTTCCTAGGATATATTCCTAGTTCCACTTTTAATTTTTTCAGGAAACACCACACTGTTTTCCATAATGGCTGTACCAGTCTGCATTCCCACCAGCAGTGTATTAGAGTTCCTTTTTCTCCACATCCTCACCAGCACTTGTTGTTTGTTGATTGATTGATGGTAGCCATTCTGACAGGTGTGAGGTGTTACCTTACTATCATTTTAATTTGCATCTCTGATGATTAGTGACATGGAGCAATTTTCCATATGTCTCTTGGCCATTTGTATGTCTGCTTTGGAGAAGTGTCTATAGAGGTCTTCTGCCCATTTTTAAAAAAATATATTTTATTGATTTTTTTACAGAGAGGAAATGAGAAAGATAGAGAGTCAGAAACATCTATGAGAGAGAAACACCGATCAGCCGCCTCCTGCACAACTCCCAATGGGAATGTGCCCGCAACCAAGATACATGCCCTTGACCGGAATCGAACCTGATACCTTTCAGTCCGCAGGCCGATGCTCTATCCACTGAGCCAAACCGGTTTCGGCTTCTGCCCATTTTTTTTATTGGGTTGTTTGTTTTCCTCTTGTTGGTTTGTATGAGTACTTTCTATATTTTGGATATTAACCCCTTATCAGATTTATCATTGACAAATATGTTCTTCCATACAGTGGGTTCCCTTTTCATTTTTTAAAAATTTCATATTTTATTGATTTCAGAGAGGAAGGGAGAGGGAGGGAGGGAGAGAGAGAGAGATAAAAATATTAATGATGAGAGAGAATCATTGATCAGCTGCCTCCTACATACCTCTTACTAGGGTCAAGCCTACAACTTGGGCATGTGCCCTTGACCAGAATCGAACCAGGTAGCCTTCAGCCTGCAGGCTGACGATCTATCTACTGAGCCAGACCAGCTGAGGCCCTTTTCATTTTGATGTGGATTTCTTCGGCTATGCAAACGCTTTTTAGTTTCATTTGTTTATTTTTCCCTGTTTGTCTTGCTCTAAGCATTGGCTATGTGAGATATCTGATATTTTGCTGCCTATGTTTTCTTCAAGGAATTTTATGGTTTCACGACTTACATTGAAATCTTTTATCCCTTTTGAGTTTATTCTTGTGTATGCTGTAAGTTGGTGGTCAGTATCATCTTCCCACATGTACCTGTCCTATTTTCCCAACATCATTTATTGAAGAGACTGTCTGGACACCATTGCATGCTCTTGCCTCTTTTATCCAAGATTAATTGAGAATAATGGTTTGGGTCCATTTCTGGGTTGTCTGTTCCATACCATTGATCTATATGCCTGTTCTTGTGCCAGTACCAGGTTGTTTTGATAACAGCGGCTTTGTAGTATAGCTTGATATCTAGTATTGTGATCCCTCCAAACATTGTTCTTTCTGAAGATTGCTGCGGCTTAACAAACTGATTTTTAACTGAAAGGTTTATCATCTCCTTGGACCCTAGAAAAAAGAAGACGAGAGTGCAAGATTTTTCCGTTTTTTTTTGTTTGTTTGTTTCTTTTTTTTTTTTTTTTTTTTTTTTTTTTTTTTTTTTTTTTTTTTTTTTTTTTTTTTTTTTTTTTTTTTTGTCTAATACTTTCCATCAACTTCTTGCCAATTTGTTCTTCCCCAAGCATATGGAGCTCATTCCTACAGTCAGGCCTTGCCACTCACCTTGCCTGCAGCCTGGTACGCATTGCCCCGCCTGGAAATGTGCATGCTCACTTCCTCACGTCATTCATTTAGGGCTGTTTCAGTATCGCTCCCTCATAGAGGCTTCCGCTACCCATCTTGTCTATAATTGCTCCCAATTTCCCTCTGTCCCCTAATATGGCATTGATTTTCTTCCTATTTCCCACTATCTGACTTACAGTATACATTTATTTTGCTCATTTGTTTATTGTTCTTCCTAGAACGGAAGCTCCATGAGGGAAGGATCTTTGTTTTGATCACTGCTGTGTCCTCAGTGTCCAATGTGGTGCCTATGCCTGGCACACAGAAGCTATTTCAGCAAATTTTGTTAAAGAAATGAATGTCTTTAGGGAAGAAAGGACAGCATTTTTTACAAATATATTTTATTGATTTTTTACAGAGAGGAAGGGAGAGGGATAGAGAGTTAGAAACATCGCTGAGAGAGAGACATCTATCAGTCGCTTCCTGCACGCCCCCTACTGGAGATGTGCCCACAACCAAGATACATGCCCTTGACCGGAATCGAACCTGGGACCTTTCAGTCCGTAGGCTGACACTCTATCCACTGAGCCAAACCGGTTTTGGCTGGACAGCATTTTTGGCCATTCCTTATAGTTGTAAAAATGAAAAGAAGATGTGAAGAAGAGCAATCTTTTAGTTACCACAATCTTATGAAAAGTTCACTTGAATATATGCATCCATTCTTTTAATAGCGGGTTGCACCTACTGGGCATGGCGTACTGTGCTACGTGCTATATGCAGAACTGAAGGGAATAAGGAAGGACTCCTTCCCTCAAGGAAAGACAATTCAGAGGTGGAGAAGAGTCTCTCCACCTGGGCCCTGGGGGTGCCATTTACATGAATCACGTTTTCTTCAAGCTACGAAGTGCATAGCCTGTCCAACTGTTCAGAACAACGCTGGGAGACATCATTCCTTCTCCCTTCAGCTAACTGGGACTGCCTAACCACCCAGAGGCCACAGGGCTTGCATCGGTCCCTTCATTCAGCAAACACTTATTGAGCATTTACTACGTATCCTCAAAGTGCCAGAAGCTGGGATCCAAAGGTGATCCCAACAGTGTCCCTGACTGAAGGCTGCTTACAGTGGGGAGACCAACAGGCACATACAGCACAGAGGTGAAGTACACGGGTGGACATCCAGGAGAGGTCACAGAAGGGCCTTCCTATCCTGTCTTGGGAGTTGGAGGGAATTTGAGCAAGTTTTCGAAGCAGCGTCTCTTTGTGTCTCTATAATTACAGGGGGCTAGGTTGTAGATGGATTGGCTTTGCTTCTCAGCCGTGGGTTGAGTAGAAGTGTTGCAGGCACCAAAAGGAAAGGGGGTGGGGCAGGGAGAGCAGCAAGGGCTAAGCCTGGAGGCAGAAAACTACCAGGGGTGGAGTTCAGTCTGGCCGCAGCGTGGCCCAGTCATACAGGCTTCTCCGAGGAGTAAACCCTGAGGATAATCAGGCTGGAATGTATAAGAGCCCTGGAGCAAAGGTGGACATTGAACTGGACGGAAGGCCTAGGAAGCTTGCTCAGTGACCTGAGGGGAAAGAGATGTAAGAGGCAAGAGGGTAATTTGCTGGTTTCTGGCTGGACCCCTGTCACATGGCTGCATCATGTACTGAGGTAAGACAAACAGGGGAAAGTGCAGGATGGGGTCAGGGCTGGTGAGCTGGTGAGAGCACCATCCTGCTGACTCTGGAAGGCGGTTCAGATCTTCCTGGGTGTTATATTTTAGTGGTTGCTATCTTCTCTTCTTCTTCTTCTTCTTATTTTTTTTTTAAATATATTGTATTGATTTTTTTACAGAGAGGAAGGAAGAGGGATAGAAAGATAGAAACATTGATGAGAGAGAGACATCGATCAGCTGCCTCCCGCACACCTCCTACTGGAGATGTGCCCACAACCAAGGTACATGCCCTTGACCGGAATCGAACCTGGGACCTTTCAGTCCACAGGCCAACGGTCTCTGTCCACTGAGCCAAACTGGTCTCAGCAATCTTCTCTTCTTTCTTTCATCCCAATATACACGCGCCCTAGAGCGCTGTGCCGAGCCCTACTGGAGTCTGAGGCAAAAGGCAAAGGATCCTGGCTTTATTTTGATCATCACAGATTTTGCCTATACATTCTGATATAAAAAAATATTGCACTCAAATATTATTTCTTGGTTACTGAGATGGTTGGTTAAGTTTATGTGTCATCTTGACTGGGCCACAGGGGGCCCAGAGATTTGGGCAGACACTTATTCTGGGTGGGTCTGTAAGGATCTTGGGACTCTCAGTCTCCATAATAAAGTGAGCCAATTTCATATCTCTCCATGTAACTTACTTGGTCTGTCTCTCTGGAGACAGCTGACTAATACAATGAGTTTGGTGCCCCAGGCAAGTGCTTCACCAATTGCCTCACCCTAATCCCAGCTCTGTCTCTTTCTCCTCATACCTCCACACCCTCCCCGCCCCTTTCCCCAACATCTGTAAACTTGTCGAGGACTTGGATTGAGCCTAATTGTTTTATATTATCCATAGCACTTACCCTATTATCTGGCACACTTGAAGTTCATAGTAACTCTTTCTCGAATTCATGTAAATTAGTAACTGTGGAACAAAACACTCATTTGTTCTGCGAATCAGCCGGGCATTGTTCCAGGATCAAGACGATGGCGTTTAATACGTGTTAATCTGTTGAGAAGCTCAAAGACTGGCAGAGGGGGCTTGGGGACAGCAGCACGAGAGGAGCATGGCAATAGAGGGGTTAGGTAGGGACTGGCGAAGTCCAAGAAACGGGGGTTCATCATTCTCGAGGGGCCGCAGACGAAGCGTGCCTTACCTGATCAAGGATGGCTTTGTAGAGTTTAGAAAGAGAGGTAGGGTTTTCTTGGTGAATGGCAAAGAAGAACATTCCAGGTGAGGAAACAGTTTGAATGAGGTGGAAAGGGACGGCAATGCTCGCCTTTCCAGGGACATGGAGCATGTTTAGGTTACAGCGGGCCACACGGCCATAACCCTGGGGAATGGTGGTCTTTGGCTCTGTCCAGCGCAGGAGGAGGGAATGTTCATTGAGAGCATGAGGGGCCAGGAAGCAGCTGCCCTGGCTGGCTGGGGGGAGGAGAGCAGCTGTGATTGGGGGTGTGGCGGGGGGGGGGCGTGTGAGGAAACAAGTAGGGAGACAGAACAGCAAACAAGTGGGTGTTGGAGTAGTAGGGGTGTGGCCTAGGGATGGACATTTTGTGCTTTAGGGTGAATAGGAACAAAGCAATAAGAAAGCTATTTCTCAGCCCAGCTGGTATGTGGCTCAGTGACGGGAGATTAGGGTTTGATTCCCAGTCAGGGCACATGCCTGCGTTGTGTGTGTTTGATCTCCAGTGGGGGGCCTGCAGGAGGCAGCCAATCAATGATTCTCTCTCATTATTGATGTTTCCATCGCTCCCTCTCACTTCCTTTCTGAAATCAATAAAATATATTTAAAAAAACAGAGAGCTATTTCTCTATTGTGATATGCTGTACATAAATAAATCCCTCTAGCCGAAACCGGTTTGGCTCAGTGGATAGAGCCTCGGCCTGGGGACTGAAAGGTCCCAGGTTCGATTCCGGTCAAGGGCATGTACATTGGTTGCGGACACATCCCCAGTAGGGGGTGTGCAGGAGGTGGCTGATTGATGTCTCTCTCTCATTGATGTTTCTGGCTTTCTATCCCTTTCCCTTCCTCTCTGTGAAAAATCAATAAAACATATATATTTTAAAATAAATCCCTCTAATGATTCTAGAGTTATGCTAACAATATCCTAGTGACAATGGAATTCAAAACATAGGAAAAAAATGTTCATCCAGGTTTTAACCATCCCAACACAGGAGTATTTTCTTTTCTGTATCTTTCCGGGCCTTGCAGCAAAGATTCTGAGCTGTTTCTACCTCCATAATCAGAGTATTGATACGATTTTATGGTCCGGGACTCTTGGGTTCAAGGCCTTAGTTGTCACCTCTGAGTTCAGTCCATGTTATGTGATAAACACCTGTACCTCTCTTTCGCAACGCCTTCAGCAAATGCATGCTGACTTTTAAAACAGGACCCTGGTGAGGCAGCCTACAGGGAGATGGGGAAGTGAGTGTGGAAGCAAGCATAGGTGTGTAAAAGCACCTCATCGGCTCTGAAGAACTATGGTAAAAAACATGCCTGTGGCAAAAATAAAGAAAAGAGAGCGAATTAAGTGGAAGTGGTTGCCATCTTCTTTCAGGAAGGGTTCTTTTAAAAAAAAAAAATTTTTATTGATTTTTTTACAGAGAGGAAGGGAGAGAGATAGAGAGTTAGAAACATCGATGAGAGAGAGACATCGATCAGCTGCCTCCTGCACGCCCCCTACTGGGGATGTGCCTACAACCAAGGTACATGCCCTTGACTGGAATCAAACCTGGGACCTTTAGGTCTGCAGACTGATGCTCTATCCACTGAGCCAAACTGGTTTCAGCAGGAAGGTTACTTGCTTATTTGGTCAGTCCAGGCTTCCTTCCTTATTTTTCTGGAGTTGGAAAAAAGTAACAGACAAAACAGACAAACAAAAACAGCAAAAACATTTCAATCTACATAATGAATAAAACTATATTATAAATCTACGTTATAAAGGACTGAGGTAAAGAAAGGGTTGTGGACACCAGGAAATGGAATGTTTACTTCCCAGACAACATCATAGTGACTTGAAGATCACATAATGCTGGCAAATGTTTAAGACAGGCTTTCTGATAAAAAAAACAAAACAAAATAAAATACAGTGGTACCTCGAGATACGAGTTTAATGCATTCCGTAACCTTGAGGCATGGGAAACTATGAGATGCTCGAGTCTCGGTAAATTGGTGGGTCATGTGCAGCCGGCTGATTCTCGCGATTATTCCTATCTCAAATGTTGCTTGTATTTCAAAGCAAAAATCGCTTGCTCAAGTGCTCGTATCTCAAAAATCTTGTATGTTAGGGCACTTGTATCTCGAGGTACCACTGTAAGTTCTGTGTGGGTGTGTATGTGTGTGTATGTGCCCACATATATCTATAATTTTATTATAGACTAGAGGACCAGTGCATGAAATTCTGTACTGGGGGAGGTGGGAGTCCCTCAGCCCAGCCTGCACCCTCTCACAGTCTGGGAGCCCTCGGGGGATGTCTGACTGCTGACTTAGGCCCCCTTCTCTGACAGTTGGACATCCTTAGTGCTGCCATGGAGGTGGGAGAGGCTCCCGTCACTGCTGCTGTGCTCACCAGCTGTGAACCCAGCTTCTGGCTGAGTGGCCCTCCCCTGTGGAAGCACACTGACCACCAGGGGGCAGCTCCTGCATTGAGCATCTGTCCCCTGGTGGTCAGTGCACGTCATAGCAACCAGTTGTTCTGCCGTTGGGTCAATTTGCATATTAGCCTTTTATTATATAGGATTTTATTGTGTAACACACAATTTAAAAGTGATAATAAGAATTCTATATAAACAATTGGTTCTCACAGAATGCTTTCATTGACTTTTGCAGAACTCTTGCATTCATGGCAATTGACAAATGAATATAGTTCTGACATAAGCACTGTTAATATTTTCATTTATGTTAACAAGCTAGACATAAGAAAGTGAAACAAGAAAGAATATGTTTAACTTTATACATTCATCAGTGATGTGACTTCTTTGCTGAATCAGACAATAGCCTTTGAATACTGAAAGAGTATTTTCTACATTCTTGATACTATTCACAGTGTAATGGCTATAAGCACAACCCCATTTAAAGTTTAATCTGTATCATGAGCATTTTTTCCTTGACTTTCTCAAATCTAAGACACCAACAAAACAAAGAACCAAGCCCTGGTTTATAGTGCTTGCTGATTTTCATGGTGTGAACACGCCCACCACGGCCAATTTCAAGCCACCTACGTGACATCGCTGCATGTGGGGTTGGGGAGAGATTCTGTGAGGCACCGTTACGTAGTATTTACTAGGTAAACAGCTACAAAGATGTAAGAAACCTCAAGAGCATAGATAGGAGTGGAATAATTAGAAAGTTATGGATTTTGAGTGTTTATCTGACAGCTTCATTGAGGTAGAATTGGCATACAATAAACTGAACATACTTGAATTGTATAATTTGATCAATTTCACCATATGTATACACCTGTGAAACCATCACCACAATCAAGATGCTGAGCATATCTTACCCAACACTCCCCAACATGTCTCCACACCCCTTTGTAATCTCTCTCTTCCACCGCTTCTTGCCCTCTCCCTCAGACAACTACTGACCTGCTTCTTATAATATACATGAGTTTCCTATATCATAAATGTAGCGTATACTCTTCTTTTGTCTGGCTTCAGCATAATGATTCTGAGACTCATTCATGTCTATTCCTTTTTCCCTCTGAGTATTGTATATTTATCACTTTTGTTTATAATTTGCTTTTTTTGGCTCTTTTAAGGTGGTTGCAGGCTGGCTCTGGCATACCTCTGGTGGGCTGTGCATGTGTGTGTGTGTGTGTGTGTGTGCATGTGTGTGCATGTGCCTGTGTCTAGCTTTAGAGAGAAGGCTGAGAGATTTTGCGGCAGCTGCAGTGGTTGAGAATAATTGAAAACGAGCGAAAGGCAAGAGAGAATTTCTAACAGTTCTGTGTTCTCTCTTCGGTGTTCTTTGAGAGAAACTCTGGTAAAATGCTAATTACAAGTTACATTTTGGATGCCGGCTCATGGTTTTAATGAATGTGTGACTGGCCTATGATACAGCTGGGGTTATATTGAGCGTTTCATGAGAACACTCCAAAAGCCAGAGTCAACTTGCATATGGTTCAAGGGGGCCAATAGACGGAGGGATTTGGATCTGAGGATCGGGGACAAGAATGCTGGGACTTGGCCACTTATCTGCCAGGGAGTCATGCTCACTCGTTAACCTCTCCTACAGTGCATCGGACGAACAGGTGTGTGGGAGAAGGCTCGGGCTACATTTGTGTCACTTGGAGATTGCCATTAGGAAGCTATAATCTGGGATGCAGTGTTCGCTGTGTACCGACTGGCCTTGATTTAATCAGAGCATCCCTGATGTAAGTAAGAGTATTATTATGCCTATTTTACAGGGGAGTTACGTTCTTTGTCAGAAATCACACCAGGAAGTGGGAGAGCCAATATTTGAACTCAGGTCTGTCTGATTCCTCTGTCTTACCCCCTATGTTGTACAGCCTTCTGGCCTGCCGAACGTGGGACACTCAGAGAACATGGATTTAAAATAAGAATTAAGGCCTGCTAGGCTCAGGGCCTTTCCCCAACTCAATGACAGTATCCCTAGCTGCCTGGAGAGTGTGTCTGGGATGACACTAAAGCCACCCATCTTTAAACTCCTTTTTTAAAGCATATTTTTTCTGGGAGGCAATAAAGATACCATTGATAGATTTCAGTGTGGAGGAACGGGCTGAACCCTGCATTAGAGAAACATAGGTTGGAGGGTGGTTTATGTTAGGAGGTAGAGGTACCTGTGCCATTTCCTTTGGACAAATCATGTAACGATTATCCTCAGATCAGGTTCAGAGAAGTTAAGTAACTTGCCCAAGGTCACACTGCTCCCCAGAAACTATGCCAGGACTTAAGGCTATACTTACTGCTGTGGATGAAGATACCACGTCCTCTGAGATCCTAGGAAGAGCAAAGGATGACTGAAAGTGGAAGGAGTGGGAATGGATACGGGGAGGAAGGCTGTGGTAACAAAACATTTACAACTATAGCAGCTTAAGGAAATAAAAGTTTATCTCCCAAGAAACAGTCTAGAATGAACTGTCTTAGGCTGGTAGGGGGCTCTGCTCTCTAGAGACATCCAGAGACTCTTCTTATTCTGTAATCTTCTTGAATATCCCACTTGGCTGAACTTGTGCTCAAGTTCACATTGGTGGTCTAGCCTGGAGCAAGGGAAAAAGTGTGTCCCATGTTTGTCCACCCCCCATTGGTCTAAAGTAGTGGTTCTCAACCTTCCTAAGACCGCAACCCTTGCATACAGTTCCTCATGTGGTGGTGACCCCCAACCATAAAATTTTGCTACTGTTATGCATCGTGATGTAAATATCTGCATTTTCCGATGGTGTTAGGTGACCCCTGTGAAAGGGTCATTTGACCCCCAAAGGGGTCGCGACCCACAGGTTGAGAACCACTGGTCTAAAGTAAGTCACATGGCCCCACTTAGTGACAAGGGAAGCTGGGAAATGTAGTTTCTTTGTGGGTGATTATATGCCTAGCTAAATAATATTCAGGGGCTCTACTATGGAAAAGAAGGGGAACATGGATTCAGTGTGATCTTTCTAAGTCTTTTGTTAGCATTGCTCCTAGGGACATCATGAGGCAAAACAGGCTGCCCACGTCATAGACACTTACAGCAAAACAACTAATGAGAACAACATTCTGCAACAGTTTTTAAAATGGGTCCTGTGGCAAACAGTATTTCTAATAGACTTACCGAACACACTCAGTGTCCTTGTATCTGTATTCTCTGCGGCTCTCCTAGCATTTTAGCATCGTTTGAAGATAGTGGCAGTATCTCTCATAGCCAGGGCCTTTTGCAGATCAGTCAACAATTGGTCATAATCTTCTGCCAGTGCTCATGAGAGGTGGGAACTAAGAGAGTTTCATGTTAAAAGGAAATGAGTGATGCTGGCTGGTGGGGACAGTCAAGGCTGGAAAAAATGTGCTCTGGGCCTCTATTCCTCAGCATCAGCCATTGATTTCCATGAGGGAATTGACTAGGGTTTCTACGAATTGCAAGTTCTCCATAAAATGCAGAAATTCAGGTTTAAAGCACATGATCTAATTTTTAAATGTTGGCTCAAATATTTTAATGCAACTCCGTGGGTTCAAAAGAACACCCCCGTGAGCTAGGTCTCTGGTCTTTGACTTGATCTCTCAGCACCTTATTTCTTCTCTTGGAAAGCAAGAGCGATAGTCACCAAAAAGGGTTGTAGGAAGAATGGAAGAAAACAGTGTATGTTCAGGGCAGATAATCATTATCAGGCTGACTTTTTTTTTTTTTCATGATGAATCTGCCTTAGAATTAGGCAAGTCTCAGATCCCATTCTAGAAGGTAGAAAGTTCAGGATGGACATTCCAAAGAACACTAAGAAGACAGAATCTACAAGATTTGCTGGAATGGGCTGTTCTGATGCAGGTCTTCAAAGCTGTCCTAATTTAAAATTTCTAACATTTCCTTTTGGAGGTGTGATCAAGAGTTTGGGTCTAGCTGAAACTGGTTTGGCTCAGTGGATAGAGCGTCGGCCTGTGGACTGAAGGGTCCCAGGTTCGATTCCGGTCAAGGGCATATATCTTGGTTGCGGCGGGGCGTGCAGGAGGCGGCTGATTGATGTCTCTCTCATCGATGTTTCTAACTCTCTATTTTTCTCCCTTTCTCTCTGTAAAAAAATCAATAAAGTATGTTTAAAAAATTTTTTTTGGGTCTAGCTAGTTTGAGCAACAAGCTTGGATTAGAGAGGAAGATAATTAAATTTGTCCTTACTCATCCTCTTGTTAGTTGTGTGACTTCGGCTCAGTCACTTACCATCCCTAAACGTTAATATTCTTATTTTAAGAATGGGAATAATAATAACTTATCTCATAAAGTAGTTGTCAGGACTCAACAATTAATGTAAATTACCTGGCATATATAATAAGTATTCCATAAACATTACTTATAATTAACTACAATATTATGTCTTACCCAGGTGGAAGATATATATAGAATAGATTTTTTATTGTCTTGATTTTTGGTAAAACTTGTCTTTTCAGGCAAATCACCTTATGTAGTCACATTATGAGTTGTTCTTTTCTCTGGAAGAATTGTTATAATGTAATAGATAAAAATCTTAGAAATACTGCTTAAATTATCCTGTGTGCAAGTCCCTTCAGCAAAAGGATAGTGTGAAGTGTTCTAAAAACAACAAAGTGACCTTTAAAGAAAAACTATTTATTCATAAAGTAAATTACCAGAGAAAAGGTCTTCTCGACTATTGCTAGTGTCATGTCTTTGAGCTGGTGCATGGTTTTGCATTGCTTGTGCGCTGTGTATGAAGAATTTCTTATGTCAGAGTTAATGGGTCCTGTGAAAAAGGAATATTGAAATTTACTTCAGCAAAAGATATATAGCTTGTTCTACAAAAACCCCTACAGGCAAAACCAACTGATACAATATGCAAATAGGGGATGCGTACTTCCAAAGAGGTGTCAACCAGCAATTAAGCTCCTTTTCAAAAACAGATAAATTTTCACAGTGTGGTTGGACTTATTGATTAGGCTTATCTTTATTACTATTATTTCTAGTAGTAGCAATAATAATAATTATTGATGTTTACTGGGCTTTTTCCCTGGGACCACTCATTGAGTAAACTGCATTGCAGGCTTCATCTCACTGAATTCTCTCAACAATGCTGAGTTCGGGGCTATTATTAAAAGTTTTCCCCTCTCTCCATCCTTCCCCTCACTCCCCCCCTCCACTGCCCCCGGCTATCCAAAAGGGAGCATTCTTTTTTTTTTTTAAACATATTTTATTGATTTCTTACAGAGAGGAAGGGAGAGAGATAGAAAGTCAGAAACATCGATGAGAGAGAGACATGGATCAGCCGCCTCCTGCACACCCCACAGTGGAGATGTGCCCGCAAGCAAGGTACATGCCCTTGACCGAAATCGAACCTGGGGCTCTCCAGTCTGCAGGCTGACGCTCTATCCACTGAGCCAAACCGGTCTCGGCCAAAAGGGAGCATTCTTATGAAATGTTTCCTAAGTCAGAATGGTGCAAAGTGAAGAAACAGTGACCCGAGGACCCATCTTGCTAACCGATGCACAAAATAAGCTGAGATAGAGCACAGGCACGCACACATTTCGAAGATACGGGGCTTGATGCTGAGAGGCTGATTGTCGCTCCCAGAGAAGGAGCCTAACAGGGCCACTTGCTGCACAGGATGTACGCCGTCTCTTTAACAACGCACCGTAAAGCGGGGCACGACACAGTATTTTCACTTTTCGCCTCTTTTCATAAAAGTGAAAACCCTCTTCAGCTTTCTTTCCGTTACCGAAAACAGGTACTAATGTAGGTGTTTCGCCAAAAAAGAAAAAAAAAAAAGTGAAGTGGCGTACAGTGAACTTTTGAAAAGCGTGGAGAGGTTAATATTGGTTAGGGCTTTTAATGTCTGTACTCCCGTTTTTCAGATGAGGACATTGATGCTTGGGAATGTTAACTAACTGGCACACTTTTCTTCCCCGGTGTGTAGGTGGCATGGCTTGTCTTGTCATCCAGCACTGCCTGGCTCTACTGCTCATGATTGTATGAGGACATGGGCATTTTTTTAAAAATATATTTTATTGATTTTCTACAGAGAGGAAGGGAGAGAGATAGAAAGTCAGAAACATCGTTGAGAGAGATACATCAATCAGCCGCCTGGCTCTACTGCTCATGATTGTATGAAGACATGGGCATTTTTTTAAAAATATATATTTTATTGATTTTCTACAGAGAGGAAGGGAGAGGGATAGAAAGTCAGAAACATCAATGAGAGAGATACATCGATCAGCCGCCTCCTGCACGCCCCACTGTGGAGATGTGCCCGCAACCAAGGTACATGCCCACAACCGGAATCGAACCTGGGACCCTTCAGTCCTCAGGCCGACGCTCTAGACACTGAGCCAAACCGGTCTCGGCGACATGGACATTTTGATGAATGAAACGGACAAGAGAAAACTTAACTTTGGAGCTTTAAGCCTTTTCCCAGAGGGTGTGTCTGAGTTGAAGGCCTCGTGATGGGGCGTTCCACAGACAGAGCAACTGGGCTGTGGGCCCAGGGGCCGGGTCCGAGGAGGAAGGCGACGAGGCGATGGAAGACTTTGAAGACCAGCTCGGGACACTTGGCGATGCTGGCAGCAGTGTTGACAGCCCATGCTCAGGCTTTGATATCCAGAGGTCTTTGTTCTGACTGAGGGAGAAGGGCTTTTATTATCTGCCTTTGTGATCAGCACTCTGGAACTCCTGCTTTCAAACACCCTGTCCCACTGTCCTCGGAAGGACATTCACACTCGTCAGACTGAGTCTGAAAATCAGGGTCTTGCAATTTTTGGGCAGAGTTTCCAGAGCCCCTCAGTTCCAGTCTGTTGACTCCAGCTGGCAAGGTGGGTCCTCTCTCTGAGTGTTGCCAGCCTCTGTCCGAAGACGAGGACATCCTAGTGACAGTTCTGACAATCTCCCACTCGCCCGGGTGGGGAGGGAATGTTGCTTAGGACTCTGTATTGTTGGTTATTTTATTTTTAGTATCTCCAGGCTTCCTTTGTGTGGTTTAACTAAATAGTCTGAATCTCTTTCATTAAAACATATACCCTTACATTGATCACCTTTAAGCACTATTGAGGGTTTGGATGAATTCATCTATAATTACAGAATGTTGGCCTTGACTATGTTAAGGAGAATTTCTGACAAAGAAAAATACTTTAATTATGAAGTTGTTGACCTTCAATTAGAGAAGATACAAACGAGATACATACTCCTAGAAATAAGAGAGAGCAATATCTTTCTGTATAACAGGCTTGGGAAAAAAGCCAAAGACTTTTGTCAAAGTGAAAGCAAAATACTGTTTTCATTTTTTTTCATGTTGGGATTGGAGACCACCAGGCACATTTTGCTATATAATGAGCAGTGAACACTGGGACATCTGGGGTCTACTTAAAACTCAGAATCCTTGGGTTTTAAGTTACAGACAGGGCAACTCAAAATCACTTATGTATAATGGAGTTCATTGTTTATGTAACCTAGATCTACGAAGGTAGATCTGGCCTTAGTCACCTTAGCACTGTAAACTATGTCAGCAAAACAATTTCTTTGCATCTCTCAACTCCACCGTCTGCTTGTCTGGCTCATTCTCAGACTCCAAATGGCAGCGTAAAGCAGTCCTAATTTCATCTCCTCCCAGGCTCTAGACCTCCGTGAAAGGGCAAGCATTTTTCCCAGTGGGCATGAGTTGTTTTTTTTTTTAAATATATTTTATTGATTTTTTTACAGAGGGGAAGGGAGAGGAACAGAGAGCTAGAGACATCGATGAGAGAGATATATCAATCAGCTGCCTCCTGCAGGCCCCCCCTGGAGATGTGCCCGCAGCCAAGGTACATGACCTTAACTGGAATTGAACCTGGGACCTTTCAGTCCGTAGGCCTACGCTCTATCCACTGAGCCAAACCGGTTTCGGTGGGCATCAGTTTTCACTCGGATTGGATAGACGTAGGCCTCCCCGTGATCCATGAACCAATCACTGTGGTGCTTCAATAGACTGTGTCTGGATGGAGCCGCATCTCAAAAGTGGGGAGGGGAGATCCCCTGACAGACGTTGGGGCTGTTAGAAGGAAAAGAAGGAATTGACACCAGGGGGTGTCAGTGCCACTCACCAATTGTGAGACCCCGGGGAGGATAACCAGACCTCAGTGAAAAGTAGAATTAATAATGCCTACTAAACCTGGGTTCACATGATAGACCACACTTATGAGTATTAGTGCTTCATAAACTCTACAGGGCTATCTGATTTGGTGTTATTATTTTTAGAAATTTCTCTAGGATTTATATCTAGGAGCAAAATTGAGTTACACAGAGACTACAGACATCTGTGTGACCTTCCCAGGTAACGCCAAGCTGTTTTCTCCCATTGGCAGTGAATGAGAGTTCCTGTTGTTCCACAAACACGTGGTATTACACGTTTTTATTATTTTCTTTTTGATATTTGTTGACTTTGTCATAGTTACTGATTATATGTGGAGATGTAGTTGTTCTTCTAGTTTTTCCACTTCAGTACTGGGCTGTTTGTTTGCTTTCTCAACCATTTACGGGGTTCTTTGGATTTTTCAGGATTACTAATACTTGGCTGATTATCTTATTGCAGATATTTAGACCCAGTTCATGGCTTGCCTTTTCACCCTTTTAATGGTGTAATTTGATGAAAACATGCTCATGGTTTTTTGTTGTTTTTTTTTTTTTTTTAATTATATTTTATTGATTTTTCACAGAGAGGAAGGGAGAGGGATAGAAAGTCAGAAACATCGATGAGAGAGAGACATCGATCAGCTGCCTCCTGCACACCCACACTGGAGATGTGCCCACAAGCAAGGTACATGCCCCTGACCGGAATCCAACCCCGGGACCCTTCAGTCCGCAGGCCGACGCTCTATCCTCTGAGCAAAACTGGTCTCGGCTGCTCATGGTTTTAATAGTACGACTTATCTGTCAATCTCATCCTATGAGGTTTGTGCTTTGCTAAAGAAATCTTTCTGCCCCTTAAGACATTGGGTTATAAAGATATTCTTTTCTAAATGTACTCTATATGTTGTAAGAGAGGTATTCAACTCTAAGTTTCCCACCTGGAAAACCAACTGGCACCATTTATTCAATGACTGTCCTTCTCTACTGCTGTTATACATCAATTGTCCTTATAGGCGTGTGTATATTTTAAGCTATCTGTCCATCCCTTTGGCCTCTTTGTCCCTCCCTGCATCCGTACATGTTTGTTTGTTTTCTTAAACCCAGGACTTGCATACCACCCCTGGGGTGTGAACAGAGTGTGACCTATAAAATCAGTGTTGCACCCTGAAGGCTCTGCCCCTGGTTCATCATATATCCCAACAGGGCTTTTCTGATCCGGCTTCAGAAAGTTTTATTACATTTTACCTAATAAGCATCATTCTTCATCCCCATTCTTGTTCACTCATTTGTAACAATGGCACTGCTTGCTGTTTTCCTCACTTGCGGCGTTGGAATTAAATGGCATTGTGTTTCAAAATCAGAGAGATTGGGAAAAGGTTCTGTGTGTCTTTTACCTGCAGGGAACCCGGAGAGCGAGAAATACCTCTGGACAGAGGAACTGAAAAGATAACAGTTTCAAAGTGGAGGGTTCAGGGATCTGGGGAGCTGGGCGAGAAGCAGAAGTGAGAAAGTGCTGCCCACAAGCTGGGGTTTCAGGACAAACAGACCCTCCCGAAAAGCCCAGGCGGAAAAGGAATATTATGGCTCTCTCAGTCCAAGGAACACTTTAAACACTCGGTGGAATATAATGGGAATAAAATAAAGGCAGATAAAAGTTAGCCAGACAGGATGTAGATAAGAAAATACATGTAATTTTTGTGACTATGGCAATTTAGGCCACAAAATATTTGTCTGTCTTTGTGAACAGGCTTAACCATCACTGTGTGTGCTATCTCAATAGGATTTTATATTAACAATACAAAATAGCATGATTTTCTTCTCCACACTTTCATTTTTTTTCCTGGCTCTTCCCCACTCGCAATGACCACCTTTGTTGTTCCAGGAGAAAAATTTCTTTGCCTGCGGCACTCCCAAAGAACAGCTTGAGAGGAATTTCATGGAGAGGCATTTTTAAAGGGCTGGTACCTGCTTTTGAAAAGCTAACCCTATTAGGCAAAAAGTGGGAGAGTAAGCTTCTAGGACTACATGATTAAAACAGACACTAAGTTGTTTAGCTCAGAGGTCACGTCTTTTCAGGCTCTAGCGTCTGGCAGGCTGTGTGTGTGTATGTGGTGGTTATTGATAATAATTAAAAGCATGAATTGAGGAATGTGTAGACAAGCAGCTGCCCTAAGATGAGTTGGACCAGAGCCACGCGAACGGGGTCTGATTAATTAAAAACACGGGTCCTTGTTAAAAATCGCCATGCCATTGAACAGAAGCCAGTCAGGGAAACAGACAGCAAGGCTGAAGGCTGCATGTGCAGCTCAGATGTCAGCTGTGCCCTTGGCCTTTGACTTCTGCATGGGAACATGCGGACTCTTAGCCAGCTTGGGTGCTGACATCCATCCTCTTCTATTTCCCCAACCAGAATCCCTCCACCCATCCGCAGGACCAAGGAAAGAATTGTACAAACATTTTGTAGAGAAGGTGGAGGATTGAAGGTTTACATCTCCATATCCCACAGCAAACTAGTTTAAAAGTCTCCTTGAATATTTCTGATTTGCCCAATGTTTTGGGCCCATCCCAAAGGGAAGACCTTTCTCTCAGGTTCCTTCCAGGTACCCCCAGACATGCTGGACTCTTCTCTCTATAACCTCCCTTTATTTTTCTTTTCCTCACTCTTTAGAGCAGCGGTTCTCAACCTGTGGGTCGCGACCCCTTCAGGGGGTCGAACAACACTTGCACAGGGGTCGCCTAAGACTGTTGGAAAACACAGATACGATTCATAACAGTTGCAAAATTACAGTTATGAAGTAGCAACAAAAATAATTTTATGGTTGGGGGTCACCACCACATGAGGAACTGTATTAAAGGGTTGCGGCACTAGGAAGGTTGTGAACCACTGCTTTAGAGCATCTCAAGTTCTCATCTTCTGCATAGCGTGTGAGTCACCATGCTTTATCATTCGGTCATGTCCTGGAGACTCTTATATCTACCCTAAGGGGCTTGTTCATCATTCAACAAGGGTTTATTGGGTGCTTTCCCCATGTGCCAAGCACTATTCTAAGAATCTGGGCAGCCTGGCTGGTGTGATTCAGTGGTTGAGCATTGACCTATGAACCAGGAGGTCACAGTTCGATTCTTGGTTATGGCACATGCCCTGGTTGTGAGTTCGATCCCCAGTGTGGGGTGTGCAGGAGGCAGCCAATCAATGATTCTCTCTCATCACTGATGTTTCTATCCCTCTCCCTCTCCCTTCATCTCTGAAATCAATAAAAATATATTTAAAAAAAAAGAATCTTGGCATCCAGCATGGAACAAAACAGACAAAAATCCTTATTATCAAGTTGTTTATATTCTAGTGGGACGAGACAGACAAAAACAAATAAATAGAACAAATAAATAATGAAAAAATATGATGCCCAATAGTGATAAGAACTCTACAAAAATAGGGCAAGGAAGAGCTAAGGGATTCTGGAGGGGCCTTGCAATTTTTATAAGGTGGTCAGGGAAGATTTTTTCGGACAAACTAAGACTTAAACATATTAGTGAAGGAGGTAATGGAGTGAATCTCGGCTCAAAGGAACAGCAGAGCATGGGCTTTGAGGTAGAAATGTACTTGGCTTGTTTCTGGGACAGCAGGAAGGCCATTGTGATTGAAGCTGAGTAAAAGAAAGAGTCCATGGAGATGGGGTTGGAAATATAATTGGGCGAGATCCTGAAAGGTCTCATCCTATGAAGATTTTGGTTTTCATGTTGAGGAAGGTGGAGAGACACCGGGGGATTTAAGGCAGATAAATGACATGATGTGATAAATGTCTCTATGGCTAATGAGCTGACAATAAACTACAGAAGGTAAAGAGAAACTGGTTAGAAGGCTTATACCATCACCAGACTGAAAAATGACAGTGGCTTGGAGAACAGTGAATGAGATGGAGAAAACACAGTGGAGAGAAGTGTTGGATTCTGGGTACATTTTAAAAGGAGTGTTAATAGACTTTGCTGATAATGTGGATAGGTATATGGGGGGGGGGAAGGTAAAGGGTGACTCTAAGATTTTTGGCTTAAGTACCTGAAAGAATGGGTTTTTCACTCTCCAAGATGAAAAGACTGTGTGTGGGGGAACAGGGGTGAGGCAGGAGAAAACCAGGAATCTTATTTTGAACACCCTAAATTTGAGATACTCACTAGATAAGGGGAGATGTTGACTAGGCCTTTGTATGTAAGATGCTGAATTTCAAGGAAGTATAAATAAGGGAATTGTAAACATATAAATGATGGTTAAAAGCATGAGAATTGTTGAGATCTCCGAGGTGGCTGATATAATCTGATTTCATGAGATTATGAAACTGCCAGAATATGTCATTTAAACAAATGAGATGTTCCTCCTGAGCAGATGTCTGCCTACATGTTACCCTGGTAAGGCTGCAGACTCATAAGACCCTCCATACCTGATCCATATTTCCTCTCTGACCAGCCTCCTATTCTTCTTGTCCTGGCTCATTCTCTTCCTGGCACACTGCCTTCCTGGTTGTTCCTTGAATATGCCACACATGTTGTAATTTCATGTCTTTGGCACTTGTTTTTCCTTCTGGCTGAAAGGCTTTTTCTTGATTACTTCCTTTGGATCTGTTGATATTACCTTATGTACTAATCCCTTGCTGCATAAAACATTACTGTACAATGTAGTGGCTTAAAATAACAAACACTTATTACCTGACCTTTTGTATAGGCCAGACATTTGAAACAGACTTAGCTGGTCATTCGAGCTAAGTGTTCCACGTGGGGTTGGGATAAGGTGGAGTGAAAGTCATCTGAAGGCTGGAGATTCCACTTGTAAGGTGGTTCGCTCCTATTTCTGACAGATTGGTGCTCTTGGTGGGTAGTCTGACTTCTTCTCCACATGGGACTCTCTCTCAAGGATGCTCGAGTGTCCTCATGACATGATGGCTTGTTTGCCCCAGAGTGGGTGGTCCAAAAAAGCAAAGTGGAAGCTTCAGTGTCTTCTACGACACAGACTCAGAAGTCACAGACCTTACTCTCTGCTGTGTTTTAATGTACAGAGAACAGCTCGGAATTATTGTGGGAAAAGACTACACCAGGGTATTCATGTTAGGATGAGGGCCATCTTAAAAGCTAGCTACCACATCTTATCAAATATGCTTTTTCTGACATCCTGTGGGCTACATGTATGCACGTGTGTGTCCCACAGAAGGCCCGCCAATTCATAAGTTGAAGCCCTAGCCCCCTTTGTGGCTGTATTTGGAGCAAAGAATGATCACGGTTAAGTGAGATCATAAGGGTGGGGCCATGATCTGGTAGGATTAGTGTCCATATAAAAAGAGACACCAAAAAGATCATGCGAGGGCAGAGAAAAGATGGCTGTATGCAAGCCAGGAAGAGAGCTCTCATCAGAAACGGAATTGGCTGGAATCTTGATCTGGACTTTTAGCTTCCAGGGCAGTGAGAAAATAAATTGCTGTTGATTAAGCCAACCTGTTTATAGTATGTTATTACGACAGCCCGGCAGACTAATATACTACAGAAAAGAGCAGCACTTCATTCCTCAACATTTCCCGTTCCCATAATTCCATTCTGCTTTATTTTTCTCCCTGGTACGTATCACCACCTGGCATTTTCTCCATTTATTTGTGTACTGTCTGTTTCTCCTTCCTAGAGAGTAAATTCCCTGAGAGCAGAGGAATTTGTTATTTGACATAGTATTATATCCAAAACAACATGTGGCACATAAAAAGGTGCTCAAAATTATACGTTGAATGATAAATGAATAGATGGATATTGGTCCTTAATTTACTTTTCTTCATCATCTCCTTCATGGCTAGGATTCTTCTTACTTTAGTTAAACTTGATATTTGTTATTCCCAAGCACCAATCCTGAAATCAGGCACGAAAGAGAAATATTTAAAAAAAAATCTCAGTCTAGTGTTTGTATTATTCATTGTAATGGGCTATATGAAAATTAACACAGTGATACATAAGCCCATTTGAGGTAATTTTAGGTTGCTCTTGCCTAAGCAATAGCCTGTTGGAAACCTGGAGTTCTTGGTGCTGTTTTTCTTGCCTCATGGTGAGAATTCTGTATCTTTGTAGAGAAGTGGAAAGAATATATAATGACTAATCCTGATGAAATACTGCGTGTGTTTTTGTGTGCATGTAATGATAAAAAAGAGTGGGACTGGAAAGAAATGCAAAGCACATATTTGTATCTTCCAATTTCCCCCACCATCCTTATGTATTACTTACTTCTGTATGTAGAAATAAAAAAGTTATAAAAGATGAAATAAAGTGAAAGAAGAATAATGTTGAAGTTGGGTGAACTCACTCGTATCTGTGCTCTGCCTCTAGTTTAGTTATTTAATTTTTCTGAGTCTTAGTTTCCTTCCCTGAAGAGAGGAGACAATATTATGGAACTTTAG
>PVJN01012653.1:0-50708 GCA_004026805.1 Lasiurus borealis
TTAATTCTTAGGGGGAAAGGGGTGAAGGGTGTACAGGGAGAGACTGGACAAAAATCATACACCTATGGATGAGATCAATGGGAGGGAGCTAAGGGCAGAGGGAGGGTGGGAGCTGGGTGGAGGGGTGCTATGGAGGGGAAAAAAGAGAAACAAATGTAATAATCTGAATAATAAAGATTTAATTTAAAAAAAAAAAAAGATAGTTAACCGTCACTCCCAAAGCCTGTGTAATTATAACATGTAACATGCTGTAGGGCATTAAGTTAATACTTTAGAAGTATTAGTCATAAACATTGTAGTGACAACAGAGATTGCTTTAGACATTGCCTTCAGTGCACAAAGCTCAAACTGTGACAAACTTGAGTGAATAAAGGGAGTGTTATACTCAGGTGGCCTGGAATGAAATTCGCAATTGTGCTGTGCTGTTTGCATTAGCGAATGGGTAAAATATGCACTTTAAACACAGTGGTGTGTACTGGCAGGAGTGTGTGCACACATGCTGGTACGTTTCTTGGAGAACTAGGCAGACATGACTGACAGACTCTCACATTGAATCCTGGTGTGCACATTTCCACATGAGGTTTTACCTATTGGCAGTAGCTTCAGGGATTTTATTTAACCTCTGTGGACAGTGGAATTTAAGGCACATTTTATAACTTAGATGTTATCATTTGTTGTCATTAAACCTGTTAAGTACATAGAGAAAAAAGGTGTAAAAAGAGAACTCAGCATGGAGCAGCTTAACTAAACAAAGTTTTAAAGATGCAAAGGTTTTCAGAATTAAGCTCTGATGGCATGCACTTTAAATGCTAATGTCATTTACATAAAAAGAGAATTTTTAAAAATTAAAGAAAAGGCCTTATCTCTCTTACTGCTGTAACTCCTGGGACGATTTTAAGAAACACATAACCTTGTTCTCTTGAAACAATAGCGCCATCTAGTGGACATAGAACTAAGAAATAAATCTTTGATTCCAAAGCTTACTTTTTTTTTCCTTTTATTGGAATCAGCATTAAAGGAAAATAACAAGCATGTCTTCATGTAGACCTAGAAATGAAAGAAAAGCTGCCCTTGACCAATCACAAGTGGCCTAAATTTTAATAGACACATTTGTTTATAACCTATGAGCAAGCAAATCAATCTACCAGGAGGTCCCTGGCATTGGCTGGTGGTTCAGCTGGTTGGAGAGTCCCTGGTACACCAAAAGGTTTCAAGCCCGATTCCCGGTCAGGGTACATACTGAGCTTTGGTGTTTGATCCTTGATTGGGGTGCATGCAGAGGCAATTGATCAAATATTTCTTTCACATCGACGTTCCTTTTTCTCCCTTCCTCTCTCTCTAGAATCAATGAAAAGCATATCCTTGTGTGAGGATTAAAAAAGGAGAGAGGAAAGGGCAGGTGATTTTGGACTTGACAAGGAGAGATGTGTTGGAGTTATTTAATCTATTGGAATTTCATACAAAGAAAACTTGTCCCCAGGTGCTTTGTGGTGCAGCAGCTCCCAGCTTGGCACCTGCCAGCTAGCTTGCATCTTCCTCTTCCGCTTCCTTCGAAGTGAATCCGGTAGCACCGGTCCTACTCCCAAGCTTCAGGCAGGCGTGGAGAGGGCCAAGTGAGGGGGCCAGTGTTCCCTGCAGGGCACTGTTGTGGTCCCACAGGATACAGCCTGTGAGGACTCCGCTCAGTCAGATCTTCAGAGGCCTGGCATCTTGTGCAAACTGTAGCGTGTATGCGTCGGGGGCTTGTGAGTGCACAGCTCATAGCTCACAGAGACCTGCCCTGTGTTTTGGGAATGCGTTCCTCATATTTGGAGGTGATGCTGCTACTGGTCTGAGCATTGTGCTTTGCTTTAGACAGAGCAGTAAGAAATGGGAAAGGCAGGCAGTGCCCCGGTGGGGGCGGGGGGAGGCGCGGGGGCAGAGGGGGTAAGAGGGAAAGGGTTGTGCTGTTGTCCCATGAAGCCAAGGCACCCGCAGGGGCTGTGGCACAGGCTGGGGCCTCAAGGTCCAGTCCCTATTCTGAAGCCACAGCAGCCCCAGAGAAAGCCGTCTCTCTGTATATGATACACCCCCATGGGTGTGTCTTTCTGTCATTGCTCTGTTCATGGGAACCAGTTTTTTGAAAGTTGCAAAAATGGGATATGCGAGGCTGGAGGGGACCCCAGAGCAGGCGTATGCGAGGTGGGGGGCTGCTCAGAGCACCCGTGGTGGAGATGCACTCACCCAGGTCACCACCCTGTGCTGACACCCGCACCTACCCCTGCACAGGCGGTTCCATACTAATGTTTCTCCCACCAGGGCCTGTCCCCACCCCGTCCTGCACTGGGCCCATCCTGTCACTGCCAGGGCTTCTTAGCTACCTGCCAGGTGACATTGTCTGCCACTGTAAATACACTGAGTGGTCAGATTATGATGATCTCTGAACGCATAATAATCTGGCCACTCTGTGTGTGTGTGTGTGTGTGTGTGTGTGTGTGTGTGTGTGTGTGTTAGAGGCCCAGTGCATGAATTCATGCATGGGTGGGGTTCAGCCAGCCTGGCCAGGGGGATGGGACATGGGTGGTTGGCTGGCCTGCCTGTTGGTCAAACTCCTGGTGGAGGGAATAATTTGCATATTAGCCCTTTACTATATAAGATATACACTGAGTGGCCAGATTATTATTCCCCTGGGTGGGGAAGAACAGTCCGAGGAGGAAAGTGCATTCGGGAATGAAGAAAGGGCACGTATGTAGGTGAAAAGTCTCATTTTTAATTTTTTTGAGTGAAATGTGCGACCTGTGGGTTATCTCAAGGGAACAATGCTTGTTTGCCATGTCATGGCGTTCCCACTGCCTCGGACTGTCCCCCTCACCAGGACTCTAAGTCGGGAAATAGGATCCTGTGTTAAAATGGATTTGACCAAACAAGAGAATATTGAAATTTCAGTAGTAAAGGCAGAAGGCTCTACATGGGTGGGAACACCCAGACCTCAGGTCATGCAAGGTCCGGGAAATCGTGGGATCTGGCCCTGCCAAGGCATTAGGGTAACTGGATTACATGTTTGACCAAATACAGCTGACTATGTTTTAAGGTGATCATTTTGTAGGGCCCAGGAGTGATATACATATCCACAGGGCCTTTGGCAGGAAAAAGATCCCCCCCTACCCCAGCTCTAAGGGGATGGAAGGTGTTCTGTGCTGCTAGGCAGGACCTCAGCGGGTAGGAGTTGGCTCTGTGCACACATTAACCAAGGAAGCTTGGGGTGTACAGCCTGGGAGGTCCTTGGCCTGGGAGGTCCTTGGACTCATCCTCCAGTGTAGCTCACTGGACATGACCTGAGAGTGCATCTCCAGCAAGTCCCCAACCTGTGCTGATGCAGTTGGTGAAGCCACATTTTGGAAACCACTGTTTGTAAATAAGAATGTCATTTCTTACAATGAGGGGATCAGTGTGCAAATGGCAGAAGTCACAGCTCTGGGACAGCTCACAAAGAGGCCGGTGTAGTCACTGAGCTCAGGCAAATCCTGAGCAAATGTATATATCCCTCTCCCTGCTGCTAAATGACATTACTGATTGTGCCCCATCTGCTTCCCAGAGATTCATACACAACTTCACAGGTGCAGTGCATAGATCCACAGGTGCAATACAGAGATTGATAGGTGCAGCTCACAGATCCACAGGTGCAGTGCACAGATCCACAGGTGTAGTGCACAGGTCCACAGAAGCAGAGCACAGTGTTTCACACATTTTGCCTCCATAGCATAGAGTCAATTATAATGTTAGTCAAAGTAGACTGGATCATGCCAAGCAAAGGGCGGATGTAAAAATAAAGACACTTTTGTATGAATATTCTCTTAAAAGATAAAAAGATTCCTTAAAAGTCTCTTTGAAATGCTACTTTGTGTTTGAGGAACACGGTCTGTTGGAAATGGCATGGTAAATAGCCAGAAAAGATGTCCTGGGGACATCCACAGGCAGGCCTGGGGCCCGAGTGGACCCTGAATCAAAAGTGCCACCTCTGAGATCCAGCAAGCTCCAGCGCCCCTGGCAGGATATGAGCCCTCCTAGATTCAGTGGCTGATTTGGCCCAAATAAATCACTGAAATAATTGGAAACAGAAATAGCTTTTGCACACTGTCCCTCTTTCTTCAACTGCAAACTCGTTCCTCCAATGAACAGTTTCCCTCCCACGGCCCTGAGCTCCTGTAGAGTGAACACAAACTGTGAAGAGTTCTAACATGTATCTGTGAGACACAGACTTTTCATGACTATGGATGACCGCTATAAATTGCCTATTAACATTAACTTAACATTAACCTCCAATCTACAAGCTAATTTGGGGAAATGATAGGTAATGGGATCCTCTTTCACAGGGGATAAGTTGAACATATGCTGTTATTGTGGAAAATAGCCTTCTGGTTCTGAGAGAGAGGATGTGTGGACACTAAATAAGCATCTAAGGGAGCCTTACATTGGATTAAAGATGCTGCTGGGAGTAGCTGCAATGTGAGCGGGATGGCGCCTGCAAAGGGCAGGTTGGGATATTGAGTCGTGCTCAGCTCCCCTCATTAAAAGGGACTTAACTGTAGGGGAGACTCCAAGATGGCAGCATAGGTAAACACCTACACTACTTCCTCGCACAACAATTTCAAAACTACAACTAAAAGACAGAATGGACATCATCCAGAACCACATGAAATATGGCTGAGTGGAAATTCTACAACTAGAAGGAAATAGAGGGGCTCACAGAGACCCATAGGAGCTGCAAAAAGCTGAGGTACGGAGATGCACGCGTGGAGAGAGCGGGTGCCGGAGAACCTGGCCGGCATTCTCTGGTGGGAGGGAGATGGTGACTCCCAACGGCTTTGAACCCCTTATCCTATGACTCTAAACCCCAGGTCCAGCGGAAACTCATACGGGAGGAGTTTGGACTGGGAAAAGGGAGAAGTGCATGAATATGTAGGTGAGTTGCAAAAGATCAGAAGTCTGGTGGCGCGCACAGCACTGCACGCAGAAGACCGACTGCTAATTGTGCCACTGGCTTTCACAAGTGGGCAGGAGACAGAGCCTCCCAACTACGCCACTTCTAACTCCACTAAATGCCAGTTTTGGGCGAAACCCTGAGGACCCAGATTCATGTGGTCCTGGAGCGCAGGGGAGCCGGAAAGGCAGCAGTCTAGAGGCATTGTGAGAGCGCATGCACACACACAGGGACCGCTTCAGGGATTACCAAGTCAAGTGAGACTCAGGGGCCATGGAGGGAGGGGCTGACTGGAAGGCAAGGTGGTCCCTCAAGCCCTGAGACTCCACCCATTCCAAGCTCAACAGAAAGGCTTTTGCAGTTTTGCAAGTCTTGTATCATAAGGCTGAATCCAACACAGGAGTTCTCCCAGCATAGTGAAAATGCAGAGACAAAGGAAGAGATTACAAACAAATGAAACGGAGAAAAACAAATGACTGGATATAGAGTTCAAAACCACGGTTATAAGGTTTTTCAATAATATTATAGAAAAGATGGATAAATTTAGTGAGAGGAGATGAAAAAAGACCAACTAGAGATGGAAAAGGACCAACTAGAAATTAAACATACACTGACTGAAATAAAAAATATTATACAGAGACCTAACAGCAGACTAGAGGAAGGCAAGAATCAAGTCAAAAAATTGAAATATAAAGAATCAAAAACACTCAACTGGAAAAGCAAGAAGAAAAATGAATCCAAAAATGTGAAGATAATGTAAGGAGCCTCTGGGACAGCTTCAAACGTACCAACATCAGAATTGTGGGTGCCAAAGGAAGAGAGAGAGTAAGATACTGAAAACCTATTTAAAGAAACAACGACTGAAAACTTCCCACATCTGGTAAAAGAAATAGACTTACAATTCCAGGAAGCACACAGAACCCCATATAAGAGGAATCCAAAGAGGACTACACCAAGACACATCATAATTAAAATACCAAGAGCAAAAGACAAAGAGAGAATATTAAAAGCAGAAAGAAAAAAACAGTTAATTACCTACAAGGGAATACCCATACGATTGTCAGCTGATTCTCAACAGAAACAATGCAGGCCAGATGGAAGTGGCAAGAAATATTCAAAGTGATGAATAGCAAGAACCTACAACCAAGAATACTCTATCCAGCAAAGTTATTATTCATAATTGAAGGGCAGATAAAGAGCTTCACAGGTAAGAAAAAGCTAAAGGAGTATATGAAATGCTGAAAGGTACTCTTTTAGAAGAGGAAGAAGAAAAAGATAAAAGATAAAAAATTATGAACAACAAATACATATCTATCAATAAATGTATCTAAAAATTAAGTGAATTAAAAATTTGATCAATAGAATCAACTGGTGAATATAATAGAATCAGGAGCACAGAAAGGGAGTGGATTGATAATTCTCAGGGGGAAAGGGGAGAGGGGTGTACAGGGAGAGACTGGACAAAAATCCACCTGTGGATGAGGTCAACAGGAGGGAGGTAAGCGTAGAGGGAGGGGTGGGAGCCAGGTGGAGGGGAGCTATGAAGGGGAAAAAAGGGGAACAAATGTAATATTCTGAATAATAAAGATTTAATTAATAAATAAATAAAAATAAAGGGACTTAACTGTAGAGCCCTGGCTGTGAAGGGAGGCAGCCTGGTTGGCAAAGGGGAAGACTTCTGCTAACAAGCCTGACCTGAGCCTTGCACAGAAAATCTGCACAATTGCTCCCTTTGCTGCTTTGATGTGGACTGCTGTCTGGCAAGAGGTCCTGGTGGATTATTTGGGGGTACCCCTTTCAAGGGAGCTACAGAGTGGGGGCCAGATAGTGAAATAAAGACTGGCTGAGGTCAGTGAGACATGGCCCTGCAGCATCTGCAGTGGTAGCTCTGTCACACGGGATGAAGTGTGCTGTTCCCTCCTGGCACACGCTATGTTCATGGGGTATGCTACCCTGAATGTGTCTGTATGAATGCAAAATGCCAAAACCAGCGTGGAGTGATGTGAGTATTCTGGGCTTGGCATTCTGCCTGCATGCTAGGAGACCAGGAGCGCCAGATGTACTGACCAGGAAGTACTCACTGAGCCACTTCAGTCCAGAAGCTCAGGTTCCTTTCAGCATTTATGTGCTCATCACCCTTACATTCTCTTAGGGGCATGGAGCAGATCTGGTGTGAAGGTGGCATGGCCTCTACAGTTTACTCTCTACTGCTTGGCCTTCGAAAAGGAGCTCATCATGAGTCCAAGGAAAAGGTCAGATCAAAACTGGATGGTCCCTACTACAGGACTATCATCATGAGGAACATCTGAGGAAGATGATGCACAAATGTCTTTCTCCCCTTAACCAGATACCATTTCAAAAAGTGTGGTGAAATCAATGAGAGAGAACCTGAGAAGACACTGCAGGTAAGGTTCTTAAGGCCAGAAATGACAAACAGTGATGGAGGTTCGCAGGTGCACACAGCAGCGTCATAATTTTTATTTCTTTGGAAGGATTCCCAAAAGGGATTTGTTTATTGCATCAAAGAAAGACAGCCGCCTTTTCAGAATACCTATTATTAACACTAACACTGGCTCATCCCCTCACCCAATAATAACTCTTGCATCTGTAGTGCATCTATAAATAGTTGTTCTCCTTACTTACTCAGTGATTTGATGCCAATGCATGGAAAAGGCCCATGATGCTGGCCTTGTCTGGATTGTAATGTGCCAGCATCCAGTGTTTCCCCTCTTTTCATTTCAACTGCATTCCAGTGAATAACTTATTGGCAGTCCCATTTATTTACATTATTCAACAGTTCTCAACTTTTGGGGGGTCAGTCTTGGGAGTTTTATGTAGTATTCTGTTATGTAACAGGAATCATGGCAGGCATGACATTGTTACTGTCCAGGTAGATGGCTTCTCCAGACCCAGCATCATATTAATCTTGCTCTGGACAAACCTACACATCTGAAAGCCACCACCATCACCATCATCACCACCACTACCATCACCATCTCCCATCATCACCACCCCCACCATCACCATCATTACCACCATCACCATCATCACCACAGCCAGAATACCATCTAGAGGATGGGGAGGTTTCAAGATAATGAGCTAAAAATAAGCAAAGTATTCCGATAAGAAGATTTTGGAATGACTGAAAACGGGATCGAAAAAATCCTTGTCTTACTAAACCTACTGTAACCAAAACCTGCAGAGGCATGCCTATAGCGTTTCTTGCAGATATCAGAATCTCACTGGAAGCATGGAGATCTTTACTCTTTGATGCTGAGGCCACGTTGGAGGACACCTGGAAAGACTTCTGGCTGGAATATTTACAAACGGGGCTTACAAACTCAAAATGTCAGGACTAGATTGTCGGCTGGGTGGTCCTCCACAGATTTTTCTCGAAGTGGGTTTGGTCCACTGTCCAATATGAGTCAGACTTGTGAGCCCTTAACCATCTCCTAGGAGCACACACTGCCCTCACCTCCCAGCCATGGTCTGATTGACCCTTCCCACTGGCGGGATGTTGGTGAAGGGAAGCAGTTGCAGGCAGTCTGTTCCAGCTGATGTTATAAATCCCACAAACTTCATAGCTTAAAAACAACTGGATTTTAGTTCCCTCAGTTTTGGAGGCTGGAAGTCAAGGTCAGGGTTCCAGGACAGCTGGCTTTGGTGGCAATGCTCCCCTGGCTGATAGAACTGCTGCCTGCCTTTCCATGTCCTCATGTGGTGGAAGGGCAGGCTGGCTCCCTGGGCACCTTTTATAAGGACACTTATCCCATTCTTAGGGTCTCCACCTCATTACCTCAGCACCTTCCTGAGGCCCTGCCACCTGGGCATTAGGTTTCCAACATATTGATTATGGGAGGACACATACATTCAGGCTGTAGTACCAGTGTATTTTTAAGCCAGAAAGGAACACTGTTGTATATTGAATTGTGACCCCACATTTATATATTGAAATCCTAACACCCAGTACCTCACAGTCTGACCTTATTTGGAGAGAGTGTCATTGCAGATGTAATGAGTTAAGGTAGGTGAGCCCCTAACCCAGTGTGACTAGAAGTCCTATAAGGAGAAACTGGAGCACAGACATGCACCAGGGAGAACGCTGGGTGAGGTGAAGGCAGAGGTGGAGGGATGCTTCCACTGATGGCCACCTAGCCCAAGACCAGGGCAGAGGTAGGAGGCAGGCTGGCTTCACAGCCTTGGGAGGGTGGCTTTGCCACAATGGGGCCTGGGACGCCCCGCCCCCAGAGCTGTGAGACAGTGCATTCCATTGCTAGGCCACCCCTGGTGGCACTTTGTCCCCGAGGCTCCAGCATACGAATGCCCTTGCCATGCCTAACAGTGTGCGTTCCTTCATGCTAACACCATCCTTGGGGTTATCAGCCCCTTGCCTGGGCTTGCTCTGCTCATCTGGCCGAGACTTGTGGGTGTTGAGAGTGATGCCTTCAGAGCAGGGAAGTCTCTTCCTCTCCCCTGGGACAGGTAAGGAGTTCTGAGGCAATCTTATTAAGGGTGTCACTCTTCAGGTCTATGTGCTTCCAGTGTTTCTGGCCTGGGAAGCTGCTGTGAGAATCCAGGCCAGGGGTGTGTGTGTTGGGAGGGGGAGGGGGTTAGGTAGTGGGGGACGTGTATTGACCCACAATGATGCTGGGTGGCCTGCATGGGGGTGCTTGGTGTGGGAACAGGTGCACAGAGCCGGTGGTCCCAGCTGGAGTACCATCACCTTAGGCATTTTGAAGAAAATGGTCATTTTCCTACCCTCAAGTTCTGTCCTCGGGTTGGCCCATCTAAGTATGGTTTCATTTTCCAACTAGAAAATAGAAAAGCTGCATGGGATCTGATTTGATTATGGAAATATGTTTACCTTTTAAATATTAGATTCATAGTGCATTGGGATAAGTTAAAATTAGCTTTATTATTATACCTGCTAATAATAATGTCCTGCACTACCATGTTTATGTCATGATGCTAATGTAGTTATCGTAGTATGTCAGCTGTTTGACACTCTAACCACTGAGCCAAATCAGCCAGGGCATAAATCTACTCTTTTTCTTTTCTTGTTGTTAACCCTCACAAAAGGATATTTTTTCATTGAATTTTAGAGAGAGTAGAAGGGAGAGGGAGAGACACAGAGAGAAACACTGATGTGAGAAACACATCCAGTGAGCCAAACCAGCTAAGGGTAACTCTACTTTCAATGTGTTTCTACATTTATGACACTAACTTTAAATGTACTAATTAGTTTATGCACCGAACTAAGGAATGCTCACATTCCAGGAAACTGTGTTAAGTGGTAGCACCTCCTGACGATGGATGATATTGCAACCTAATATCAGAAACAAATTCTTAAGACTTTAGAATGGGAAGAAACCGTTCCATCAAGTTTTCAAACTGCACAAGGCATGTTCCCAGGGACATGTGGTATGTCTGGAGTGTGAGCAGTCATGGAATATACATGGTGCATTTCCTGACATCACAACTATATTCAATAGTTATGTATGGGAACAAACATATTTGCAAAAGTGGCATGAATTTTTTTATTTATGGTGCACATCTTCGCCAAGTGTCTAAGGTCCAACACATTCACTCCTGTCTTGCCTTCGGCAGTTTTTCAGGAGGAAACGCTCTGGAACACGGGAAGGAGGAAGCCATGGCCGGGCTCTGGGTCGAGGCTCTGAGCCAAGTCCAGGAAGACAGGGTTCCAGACGCTAGTTCTTTCATTTTCCCTCTGAATTCATACAGGATCCTCATTTGGATACTATACAATCAGAAGTAGAAAGAATATTCATTTGGGGAATCACAAACACGTGGTCAAGGACATGAAATATGTCAGGCAGAGAAAGACAAATACCATATGACTTCATTTACACAGGGAATCTGATGAGCAAAACAGACTTGTAGGCACAGAGAAGAGACTGGGGGCTGCTATAGGGTCGGGAGCTGGTGAAAGGTGGAGGGACTGAGAAGCACAGGGTGGCTGTCACAGATGGCTGCAGTGATGTGAAGTACAGCACAGGGAGGAGAGCTGATAATTTTTAATAACGAGGGATGGGGTCAGGTGCACACTGGAAATTTCAGGGGCAGCACCGGGTAAAGTATATGTAACCCTATGCTGTAATTGAATGAATGAATGAATGAATGAATGAATACGTAAATAAATAAATAAATAAATAAGAACAGAAGGGAGAATTTGGGGAACAGGAGGCATTCCATACCCTGGGAACCACTGGAAATTGGTAGCAATGCTGGAATAAAAACCTCCTGCGTGAGAAATCTTTGCAAGTTCCCAGCCGCCGGAGAACCACATCCAACAGCAAATGCACCTGGGAACCTGACGGTCAGTCTCATTGCTGGAAATTTTTAAATGCCACTCTCCTTGGAGGAGTGTTCTGTTGGGAATATGCCTTTCAGTGTATTCTGGCAAATAACAACCCCATCACTGGGTTAGCTTTTGTAACACAGCAACGTTCTGAGATATATCTCTTCCACATGATGAAGATACTCATAGGACAGCCACGTTTCCAGTTCCCTGTGGGTGTAAGGAAGGGCCTAGGTGATGTAGGTGGCTCAGTGTGTAGCTTGAGGGCCTGCCAGATACTTCCAACACACTCCTTTGCGTTCCACTTGTTTTTTTCAGCAGCAGGAGGACTTGGGTGTAGCTCAACAATACACAGACCACTTCAAAGCCCCAAATGGTGGCTCACCATGAATCACAGCCCAAGGCTGGCAGGCATGGGCACTGAAAGCTGAAAGGGAGCCTCACTATAGCCAAGACTCAGACCTGCTGAACATGTACCAACAACATGTACCAATAAGTTGCTATAGCAAAGAGGCTGCCCGCGGGCCCCCTCCGGGTGCATGGCCCACAGGGACTCTGCTGCTGCCATGAACAGTGTGTGAGATGCAGGAAGGGTCCGGGATGCCTTCTGTTCCCAGTGTCACTGCTCTGGCAGGGGCCATGCTACCTGGAGAGGCCCTGTCCTGTTTGCAAAGTGACACTGTACTCATGGGGCCACGCGCTCACGGGGTTTCATGCTCACAGGGCCACGTGCTCATGGGGCCATGTGCTCACAGGGCCATGGGGTCATTCACTTACAGGGCCACGTGCTCATGGGGCCACGTGCTCATGGGGCCACGCGCTCATTGGGCCACATGCATGGTTGACACAAACACCCGCCAGACATGGTGAGGCGGCACCCACGCTGTGTGATGGAGAAATCCAACTGGAGCCTGCCCTTCCTCAATCTGAGAGAATGAAAAGCCATTTCAGCTTGGTAAGGTTTCACAATAACCACTCCGGGTGCTGAGCTTCACCTTGACTGTTTTCTGGAAAGATGTGTCCGACACATGGTTAGAACCACTGTGAACCAAGAATCTTATAAAAGGGTAGTTGTCCTTTGGGCGGAAATGGGAGATGTTGCCAATTACCTAAATACATTTTTGTTTGAAAAAAGAAAAGGTATAAAATTTTCTTAGAACACTTGAGTATTGTAATAATTTGCTTGATTGAAATTGCCCAATTTTGCTGGTTGGTTGTTGTGGTTTGTAGAAGGAAGGTGATACTTTATGGACCTTGGAAGGCCAGGGACTGTGCTGGGAATAAAGGCGCCTTTGCTGACAGGTCCCTTCCCCTCAGGGCTGGGAGGGGTTCCCCTGGACTTGGGAAGAGCAGGAGGTGCCGCCATTTCTTTAGGGTTGACCCTCATGACACACATGGTCCATTTCTGTCAGTCATTCTAAGAAATGCCACTGACAAACAGCTCACTGGTCCAGAGGAGAGGCCAGGTGTGTATAGAAGGGGGCAGTCATCCCGAAGAACACGGACTCACAGGACTTGGCAAAGGTGTCAGGATTCTGCCTTGATTTCTCACCGAGGCACTGCTCTGTGTCTGAGTTAACATTTGCTACAGAGCAACCTGAGTTTTACAGACACAGAGCCTAACTTCTCCGAGTACTCTTCCCCTGACCTCACAGATCCCAAGGGGTTCTATTCCGATGATTTATTCATTAACACCCCATTGGATGTAAGTCACAAGTCAGCACTTCAGGAAGAGAAGAAGGAGTAGACAGGGGTTAAGGGGGTGTTATTACAGTGGGACTTTGTCCGAGGTTGCCCCATTCACACATCTCTGAAGGGGCTTTGTCAGATCAAAAGAGAAGTCAAGTGGAGAATAGTAGTTATTTTGTGTCTTGTTCCAGTGTTTTCCACTGTAAAATATGCAAGGATGTGCTGCCTGGTAACCCAGGGTCCAATAGCGTCTGGCTGGCCAGTGTAGCCTTTCATGGACCGCATCTGATCATGTCGGGTCCCATTACACAGGTGTGGCCAGAAGCAGGTGTACAGGTGTTCGTGTGGAAAGTAATAGAGTAACGAATAGAAAGAAGACAAGCATAAACTGTCTCGCATGCTCACCCTGCACTCCTGCTTTGCCCACCCTGCGCCTCACCTCATCACCTAGAACTGGCAGACGGGAGGCTGCTCTCACTCGCTGGGCACAGCCTGGAGCAGGGGGTCAGCTCTGAGGGGAGTGTAGCCATGGGCACACGTTTGCTCTCGAGGAAGGAGGAGAGGCATCTGCTCCCCGTAGTGTCCCCATGAGAATGACACATATGTTCCGTGTTCTGTCAGCAAGCCCTGTGACTTGGATGCTCACCCGTCCTGACGCTGTGTTAGGTGCGGGTTCACCTGAGAGACACCCCAGCCTGCAGGGAAGTTGGAGCTGTGTCTGGGGGGCCGGCATTGGTGTCTCTGTGTTTCTATGTCCCCAGTGTTCCCATCGGGAGCGTGGAGAGCACACGTGCCCAAGTCTGTTTGCTGGTGGAACCTCCTAGAAGAGCAGCGCTGGGCGAGGGTCTTCCCTGGGCGGGGCAGGCACTGCAGGTGGGAGCAGCAGGGGGGGGGGAGGTGCAGGTGCAGGGGATTCGGGCTTCAGTTGGGTGGCAGGTACACTCAGATCTCACTCTGTTGGGCGCACCTCTGTGGGAAACCTCCCCACCCCTACACGTTGACGTTACAATGGCTTTTTCACTAATTGGAGAGAATGGGAATTTTTTTTTTTTCCTGCCGCAGGTTTATTTGTACAAACAGCACCGGATGGCACCAGCGCCACGCAGACAGCAGCCCAGAGGCCCCACCAGTCCTTCCGTTCTCACGCTGATGGACAGAGGCCTCTACTGTGGAGCCTTCGAGGGGGCCTGGGTGCCTTTGGGAGCGGGGGCCTGAGCGCCTTTGGGGTGGGGGCCTGGGCGCCTTTGAGAGCAGGGGCCTGAGCACCTTTGGGATCGGTACCAGGAGCCTGAGCTGCAGCTGTACCTGCAGCCTGGGGCTTGGTTCCCGCCTTGGCCTTTGGCCAGCAGAGCCTGAGCCCCTTGGCAATGCGGGCTCGAGCCCGTTTCCCGAGCCTGGGGTGAGCGATATAGGCCAGGCGGCTGAGTTTGCGGCTGCAGCTCTTTGGGATATTGGGCCTGGGGTCCTCGGGTTTGACGAGGGCCTTGATGGCCTCGGCGCGTGCGCTCGTGGCCTTGGCGTTGTTGGCCTGCATCTTCTTCAGGCCCTTCTTGTTGTGCTTCTTGGCAAATTGCATGTTCCTGAGGAACTTGGAGTCTACCCCCTTAAGAGATTTGTATTTTTGTGACCGGGGTTTCTTGATGGCATTTCTGTGCCATTTTCAAGACTGGTTGTGCGTGGTGTGGTTCTTGGACTTGGCCATCTCTGCACAGAAGCCGGCGGCTCCCGGAGCGCCAGGGACCGCGAGAATGGGAATTTTTTAAAGATGCCAAAATGTGCCCTAACCAGTTTGATTCAGTGGATAGAGAGCATCTGCCTGAGGACTGAAGGGTCCCAGGTTCTATTCCAGTCAAGGGCATGAACCTTGGTTGCGGGAACATCTCCAGTAGAGGGTGTGCAGGAGGCAGCTGATGGATGTTTCTCTCTCATTGATGTTTCTAACTCTCTATCCTTCTCTCTTCCTCTCCGTAAAAAGTCAATAAAATATATTTTAAAAATAAATAAATATGCCAAAATGTTTCAGTGCAACTGACTTGTGAGTTCTATGGTCCAGATTCACTTATACTGAAGTGTGGCTAAAGCATGACTCACCTTTTTAATAAATAGTAGCAAAAAAAAAAGAAAGAAAGAAAGAAAGAAAGAAAGAAAGAAAGAAAAAGGCTTTACAGAATTCACAGAAGGGCAATTCCCTCTCAGGCTTTGTGTTCAAGAGCAGAAGACAGGGCTGGACGTAGTGGACTGCCAAGGCCCTACACCTTCTTTTACATGATGCTTCAAGTATTTCCAGAAATTGAAAAAAATACCCAAAACACTTGCTCTGGTTTTAAGCCATGGGGTTTCTGGACATTGACTCTATATTGTCCCGGCAGGGAGACTGGGTGGTTCCTGCGGAGAGAACCTGGTTTTTCAGGTGCTTCTAGTGGCCCCGCCACCGTATGGGTCACACTCCCACAAAGGATCCAGGGGGGCCCAGCAGAAGCCTCAACAAATGCACGAGCTTAAGACTAAAGTCGGCATAATTGTCAGATACTTTCATGCCACAATGTAGCTCAGTACCAATACTAAGTTACTGCTGTGTAACTTGGATCCATTTTTTTCCATTTTACTGGTGTGAGAAGTTGGAGTTATGCTTTTCATTAATAACCACTCAAGTCCAAAGGAAAGAAGACCACAAATTTAACTGCAAACCCCAGGTCCCTGAGCTGCTCCTGGGAACACAGGTGGGCGCAGCCAGTGGTGCCCCTCATGCCAGGACTCCCCTTCCCGGTCTAGTCACCTAACAGGAAGGTGGCGCCCAGTTCTCCGCACCTTGAGGAAGGAAAGATTGCAAGTTTACCATTTTATTCAGGCTGAAGCACTGTGGTTTCCACAAGTATGTACACCTCCGCAACCCTGCTTTTGGGGTCTCTGAGGCCAGGCGTGAGGCCCAGAGTAAGACCCAGCTAAACGGTCTAAAGGCTAAGTCCTCTAAAAATCCCCAGAGCAAACACTGACCCCGCAGACACCTTCCCCAGGGAATATATATTTACATCAAATGCAATATTGCACCAGCAGGGAGGTGCAGAGATCACAAAGCTGCCCCTGTACACCCCACGGCATGTGCCGAGGTCTCAGGGAGTGGCGTGCGATCTGTCTGCCGTTCTGTTCCAAGGACACGGCGGTGTGAGGGCTGGGTCACCCTGGCCTCCCAGTGGGATCTCAGCCATCAGAGCCTTTTCCTTTGCCCAGACTCAGGCACATCACACGGTGGCGGGGCAGGTGGTGCGCAGCTGGTGGGCACCAGCCACAGTCACAGGCAGCGAGCACCCCACCCAGCTCCCTATGTCCACACTCCACGGGCTACTGGTCACCTTCCTTTTCTGAGGAGAAACCTATGAAAACAGCAGAAAGATGTTTCAGATTCAAGATAAACAGCTCACCTCTCTCCTTCTGGCTTAGGGTTAACGTAAACTTCTGGACTGGTAAAACAGAAATGGTTTATTGGTGAACTGCCCACAGGTGCCCGCCGAGACACCTCGAGGCAGGAGGTGGCAGGTGCTACTCTAAGTGCTGGCAGGTGCCGCACTCTGGAATGTGCCATTCCACTTCTCCTGCTGGTGGACTCGGCATGTGCTACGACACCAAGTCATATGTGCTGCTTCAGGGTCAGTATTTAACCATAGAAACATGGCTTGCCAGATGAACTACTTTAAAATACGGTCCTGGGGCCCTGCCATCAAAGCCACAGAAGAGAATGATAGGGGGACTTAAAATCTGAATTAATCTGAAAAATAATCATAGTATTTTAAATCTCAGAACACATATACTTATGTGAAGAAGGGGTTACATTTTTCTGAAGTTTCCTTTTCAAGGCCTGTTTGAAGCGATTGAGGAGGTGACTCAGCTGTGAATCCAGCAAACAACCGAAAAGCATGGTCAGACAGACCCACCAGGAGTCAAAACATCATTTTCAACAACATCATCTCATCAACATCAACTCATTGCTGATGCCTAAGGATGTTAGTTGATGTCCGTGGACCCTCAGGCCTGCATGTAGCTGCTTTCCTCACCCCAGCCCCTTCCCTTTATAACTCTGTACCTTGCTAGAAGGCAGGATTGGATGCTTGTAAGTGCCCTCTCTTCTTGGTGGGCCGGCCTTTTCAGTAAATGCCTTATCTGATTCGACCCTGCCTTCCTTAATGGATACAGCGACAGGCAGCCCGAGCTCAATGTGGGGCAGAGGAGCAGGGGAGGTTTCTCAGTAATAAGACACACTTACACTGAAGGATGGGGCATCGTGAAGAAGTTCAAGCATGAAGATCAGGATAGAAACCTTGGGATACATGATAAGATGCCACAGTGGGTGCCACAAGAAGATAAACTCAAAATGGCCCACTCGTGGGAGCGGGAAAAAAATCCTATTGATGCCAAGAAAGGAGATGTTTCCCTTATTTATGGTAACAACCTAGAATGTGCTAATGGTTTACCCTGCTGGCCTGCAGGTAGTATTTCAAAGGCACACTTAACAAATACTGTGGAACATAATTAGTTACTTTTCCCGCCTTCAACTCTGCTTCTGAGAACTGTGGCCACTAAATATGCCTCCTGTGTAGAGAATGTAAATTTGGGCCCAGAAGCATAATCACTGATGAAGCAACCTGATGTTTTGATTTCATCCATCCCATGCGTAGGCATCTTAAAACTTACAGAAAACTTATTCCTCTGTAGCTTTGGCACTGCCCTTGTGAGGTAGGTATCAAGGCATCACTCCCCCTGAGATGGTGCTGATGCAATAATGACTTGGCAAGTGGAAACCTGGCACAGTGAAGGCCAAAGACCGGGCCTGGCTCCTGGGAGGGAAGGCGGAGCGTCTCGCCTGATGCAGGAGGGACACGCCTGCCCTGAGATGCTGCTCCGGGTGCAGCCACCAGCAAGAGACACACACAGGGGATGGTGGGGCCTCATATGCCAGGGAGGGGGGCCTTGCCTGATGGTAGGTGCAAACCCCACTTGCTCACTGCGTGCCCCATTAGTCATTCTCAGTGTCGGTTCTGCTCTAGCATGTGAGTTTACAGGGGTGCAGGTGAGTAGCATGAGGTCAAAGTGACCTAGAGACCGTGGCCACAGAGTTGATATCTTGACTGAGCAGCAAGGAGTAGCAGAGTCTGAAATTCAGCTGAAACTAAGGGACAAGGTGGTAACAAAGGAGGTGTCACCCTGCCCTTCATATGACCATAAGCTCCTACAACTGGATGCTGAGGCATGAGCAGTGAGAACACTGAGGCAAATTAACATTCTCCCTGGGAAGTGGGGAGGTGCCATGTGTGACACATGCCTGAGCCCTTCCCTGGAGGGCTTCACTTCCAGTAGAAGAATGGCTGTCCCTTGTGGGTCTGGACTTGTCTGCATTAACTGTAAGCATTTTTCTCCTGAACCTAGTCCAGACGAGCCACACGATTACACACATGTATCAACATAGAGATAGTTATTAACTGAAATGATTAGCATTTGCTTTTGTATTTAAACAGAATATTTAGGATTAGCTTATGAAATCCATGTTTGAGTAGGAATATATTTACCACATCTATTTTCATATATTTATGTACTTTTTAAAATATACTTTATACTTTAATACTTCCTTAGCAAAATCACCGAGTTTACTGATAAGTTAGTCTTTAGGACATTACTAGAGGCCTAGTGCATGAAATTTGTGCCTAGGTAGGGTATCTAGGCCTGGCTGGAGGTCAGGGCCCATCTGTGGAGTGACTGGTGGAGCAATTGGGGGGCCAACCTGGCACTGCTTGCTTGCTGGCCTCACCCCTCACAGCCACCACCAGTCACTCCCTCTGTGGGTCAACCATCAGGGTGATCAGGGGACCCCTGCTGGCAACCACCTTCACTGGCTTGAGGCTTGCAAGCTGGGGGAAGCTCCTGCATTAAGCATCTTCCCTGTTGGTGATCAGTGTGCATCATAGCAACTAGTCATTCCATTGGTCGTTCCACCAGTGGTTGATTGGCATATTAGGTTTTTATTATATAGGACCAGAGGCCCAGTGCACAAAATTCATGCACAGGGTGGGTGTGTTCCTCATCCCAATCTCCACCCTCTCCAATTTGGGACCCCTCGATGAATGGCTGACTGCCCGTTTAGGCCCGATCCCATCAGTCAGACATCAGGACTGCTGGCTCTCAACTGCTAGCCTGCCTGCCTGTCTGCCTGATTGCCCCTAACTGCTTCTCTCTGCCAGCCTAATCACCTCCTAACCACTCCCTTTCCAACCTGATCGATGCCTAACTTTCCTCTGTGGGCCTGATTGCCCCCAATTGCCCTCTCCTACTGGCCTGGCCCCCAACTGCCCTTCTCTGCAGGCATGGTCCCCCCCAACTGCCCTCTTCTGCTAGCTTGGTCACCCCTAACTGCTCTCCCCTACAGGCTTGATCACCCCCAATTGCCCTCCCTTGCAGGCTTGATCCAACTGCCCTCCCCTGCTGGCCTGGTCCCTCCCAACTGCCCTTCCCTGCTGGCCATCTTGTGTCCACATGGGGGCAACTATCTTTGACCACATGGGGCAGCCATCTTGTGTATTGGAGTGATGGTCAATTTACATACTACTCTTTTATTAGATAGGATAATGTGAAGAGGCATTTTTCCTGCCAATATTTTTTCTAGAAAAAGGTATAAAATTATCTCTCTCTAAATTTTTGCTCAATCTTCTATAATAACCACTGATAAGGTGATTAAGAAATTAACATAGTTTTTAAAAGAAAAAATATTCTTCATATTTTATCTATCAATATCAAAAATCATAGTAAATAGAGACTCTAAGTTTTTTGTTTCTTACATCTTTTAAATAGCTTTCACTATTTATAATGGTTTCTTGTATTGCTCCATACTGCCAGGAACTAAAGTAAATCCAAGTAGTCCACCCCTTTTAATAACACAGAATTAGCCAAAACCCGTATGGCTCCATGGATAGAGCGTCGGCCTGCAGACTGAAAGGTCCTATGTTCAATTCCAGTCAAGGGCATGTATGTATCTTGGTTGAGGGCACATCCCCAGTAGGGGGTGTGCAGGAGGCAGCTGATCGATTTCTCTCTCTCATCGATGTTTCTAACTCTCTATCCCTCTCCCTTCTTCTCTGTAAAAAAAACAACAACAAAATGTATTTAAATAATAATAATAATAACAACACAGAATTATATGCAGCTTTTAGATATAGCAACAGTTACAAGCAGACATAAGTTGCACCATAACAATCCGATTTTCAGGAAAGGACTATGAGAACATATATGTATATAAGCCTAAGTGACCAGCCGACTGGCCAGTAGCTATGATGCACACTGATCACTAAGGGGCAGATGCTTAATGCAAGAACTGCCAGCTGCAGTCACTTGGCAGTGGTAGTTCTCCAGTGACACACCTGGAACCAGAGAGAAATTAGCTCAATTCCGGGGGGCATCACCTGAGAACTGCCCTCTCGCAATCCAAAACCGCTCAGGGGATGTCAGAGAGCTGCTTCAATCCCTGCAGGCCAGGCTGACAGACCTCACCAGTGCACAAATCTGTGCACCGGGTCTCTAGTATTTGAATAAAAACATACAGACTGTAATATTGTTATAGCTACTTAATACATAGTTCATATTGCTAGGTGGTCACAATTCGGTTTGGAGTCAGGCTGCTGGCTTGTCTGTGTCCCAGCCAATAGCTGCTGTGGAACCAGCTACATCACCTCTGTTTCCATGTTTATGAAACAGCAATACTCGTGCCCCAGGTTGGTACAAGGCTTTGATGAGATAATGTGTATGCAGTAGTTTCTGGCATATAGTGTTATGGGTAGAACTGTGTCCCCCTAAGAGCTATGCTAAGTCCCAACCTCTGGGAACTGTGAATGTGACCTTGTTTGGAAACCGACTTTTTAGCCATAATCAGACAAATCTGAGGTTACTCGAGGGTAGCTAATCCAGGATAACTGGGGTGCATAGAAGGACGAGTGAGTTTGGATGCAGACACAGAGGGGAGATGGCACGTGAAGAGGAAGACAGAGGTGGGAGTTCTGTGGCCACAAGCCAAGGACACTTGGGTTGCTGGGCTGGGAGGTCAGGAGGGACCTTCCCTTCCAGGCTCTGGAGAAGGTATGGCCCATAGCACCTTGATATTGAACCTGTAGCTTCAGAACTCTGAGAGAAGCCCTGCTATTTAAGCAACCCTTCCTCCCCCTAGCTGGTGGTCCTTGTATGCAGTCTTGGGAAATGGATTCAGCCAGTATTTAGGCCAATTAGAATCACGGAACTCTGATCTCTTAAAATGTAAAGAAACAATTGTGTTGGCTCACAACAGTCTCTCATACCTATGTGTCAGGCCTTTCCCAATCGCTAAGGGCAGATACAGTCAGACCCGGTTCAGCCCTGCTGAGTGAGGGATGGGAAGGCAGCAAGCAGTAGGTGGCAGGCAGCAAGTGGACCTTCTTGCATTTCACCAAGTGCGAAACAAACAATTCAAGGTTACAGTGTTCCAGAAGTGTGGACGTCATTGTACGTCCCATTCTGACAGCAGATGAAACAAGACTAACATGTTCTTTGTAAAATCACATGTTTCTAAGCAGAAGCTGTAACCTGTTAACAGCTGTGGACTTCAACATATAAAAACTGCAATGGGTAATGCCAAATACGTCTTAAATGCCTTCAAACCCTCCATTGCAATCTTTAGTTTCTGGAAGAATAGTTGATTTTCAGTGTGTCCCTGAAGCACAGTCTTGGACAGTGAATGAGAGCAAAGGGGAGATGAGCTGACCCTGAGGCTGTCCAAGGCAACCCAGCACCCCCTGACCTAGCCCCTGGCCATGGAGCCTTCTCTGCATCCCCACTTTCAGAGGACCTGCCTGTGCCACACTTCCCCTCACTGTGCAAGCTGCCACCCTCTAGAATACAATCCTGATCCTCACACATAGACCCCAAACCCTCTGCCACGGGGCCCCATCACCCTCTCCCCAGGCCTGGCACAGACACTGCCTGTGGAGTGGGAAGGCATGTGGGTATACCAGCTGGGCTGCCCTCAGATTCTGTCAGACCCTTCTGGAGCACCATGGACAGGCAGGCGGCCATGGCTCTGTCGGGCGGTGCCACTGAGTCAGAGCCGAGGGCTGGGTGGATGCCGAGCATCCGAGCCCTCTGCTAGCCACCAGCTAGGTAGCAGGAGGGGAGATGGGCTGTCATATGGTCTAAGCTTCAACACTTGCTGCTTGGTCACCTTCATCCTAGACATAACACTCAGAAGGTTTATTCACACACAGAGCAGCAGCCAACTCTGGGGCTGTTAAAGGAGGGTCTGGAGACATCATGGAAATGTAATCACCTTTTATGCCCTATGTGCCTTTAAAAATCCCACCGCCTGATGCTCTGCAAATACAGCGTAGACACCAGAGCCACCATTTCCAGTTAAGTTGTCCTGAAGAGGAATAGTTCTAAGGGGAAGATATTAGAAAAAATGTAAACATTTTTTTTTTTATGTAAACATGCTGTGTGAGTTGCTACAGAGGTAAAGTGGAAACCTGGGAGGGTGGGAGGAGAAACCGCCCCTTTGGGGCCAGAAAGCAAACTTGTCAGCAATCACAGGAAGTTAATAAAACAGAGACCAAAACCACCTGCCAAGCACACACACTAGTTAATGTCAATTTAAGTGTTTACGTTCTGAAAGGATCATTTTCACTTAAATACTCTAGTAAGTAAAGTATTTCAATAAATTAAAAGGATAGAAGTTTATAATTTTTGTTTATAGATTATCACAGTCTAATTTTCCACCCATTTTTCCTTCTGTTGGTTGAATTTTGTTACTTGTATCCCAAAATATAGGGGTCTTGACCAGAAGTCTATTCTTGAATAGTAGGGTATAAACGTATTAGTCATATACTAAAACAATGATTACTGTCTGAACAACAACATCTGGGCAACAAAAGATTTCTAAGCCCACATTTGCTTAGATGCCAATACCGCAGAATTTCGTTTGAGAATCTGAGTGATTGGGTTGGCCCTACACCCCAAAAGGAGTTTTCCCAGTAAATGAACAAACAAGCAAGCAAAGAAAAAAGCCCTAGCCAGTTGCTCAATGGTTAGAGCGTGGGCCTGAAGACCAAAGGAGTTCACACTGGATCCCAGTCAAGGGCACGGGCCTCAGTTGCAGGCTCCATCCCTGACCCAGGGTTGAGCACATGTGGGAGTGCATGTGTCTCTCTTACATCGATGTCTCTCTCTCTCTCTCTCTCTCTCTCTCTTTCTCTCTCTCTCTCTCTCTCTCTCTTTCTCTCTCTTTGACTCTCCCCTTTCCTTCCACACTCCCTTTAAAAATCAGTGGAAAAAAATATCCTGAGGTGAGAATTAACAACAACAACAAAACAACCACCAAGAGCCACTACTGAAATGAAACAATGGCACAGGAGAGGCCTGTGCAGGGTGATTGGAGCCTCTGCCCCTGGGACCTGGTGGAGCTTTAAGAGCACCAGCTTTGGGAGCTGGTGGAAGAGCCACAGGAGCCGAAGTGTAGGTTTCTGAGTGAGGAAGGTCTCCCCATGCGGTTTCCTGCCCATCCCTGCTGCAGACAGCTCAGGCGGCTGCAGGGCTGTGCTGGGAGGAAAAGGATAGGGTTCGAATGGCAACAAAGCTGCCTTGCAAGTTCCCACCAGGGCCACTGGCCCCAGCTGCTCCTCATGTGTGTGTCATGCATCTGACCTGGCATGGGCCTGGCCTCGCCCCAGGATGCTGTCAGCGGCCATGAGCAGCACAGAGCACACACGCCACATGTCCGTGGGAAGAGAAGATGACTGAGGGTTGTCACACAGCTTCCTGCAGCCCCCGTTCTCATGTTCATAGCTATCATTTCATAACTTCTAATGCAGTAGCGGGCACAGGTGTGTGGTTCATATGCGTGAAATGTCACCCCAGGCTGAGTCTTCCTCAGGGGGATCTCGGCATGCTACTTATAGTCCAAGCCTCAGTTTCCTCCTCTGTAGAATGGTACAATAATAAAACCTGTGAAGATTAAAACTGTTTTTAAAAACACTTAGGTTAACATATAATAGAGGCTTGTTGTTTTTTTAAAAATTTTACCTCTGTAGCAACTCTCACACAGCATGTTTACATCACAAAACTCATTCTATTTCTTCCCAAGTAGACAAAAACCAGTAAGTTTTCTATAGTAACTATGAAGTCCTATGTTTTCATGTTTTATTCTGGTTCATCTCAGCTTATTTCCATTTTATATTATTATTAGCTTCTTTAACATTGGTCCAGGAAGAATCTAATAGTGATATATAGATAGACTTATGATATTACTGAATTTTCCTCTGAGTAAGTACATTTTCTAGTGATTAAACTGTCATTCAGGGAAAAATATCTTTAGTATTCGTTCCAGATCAATCAAAAGTGGAAAATTATAATTTTGGGGTGACAACTCAGCTATCAGATTTCAACATCACCCACGTCCCAGGGGTGACAGTGGGAAATAGCAGCCTTCCTAATAAACGCTCTTTGTGGCTGCACCAAGCACCTCTGAGGACCAGTGGTTGTATTTCTAGTGGAAGCAAAGGAGAAAGAAAACCTGCCCTTTCACTTTCTCTCTTTCCTCTCTGTGATGGTCTGAGCCCAGGCCAGTGCCGTGCCCGTGCAGCAGTGCACCGCTGGCCAGGTGTGCACTGCACAGCTCCAGGTACTCCTTTCCTGATGGCCAGGAACAGCCCTTGGACACACGAGGATCTCAGCCTGGCTGTTGCATGGGCGTCCCCAGCTCCCTGCCTCCTCCCCACAGTGGGCTCTTTGTCCTGAAAACCCTGAGTTCTGTGACCTCAGGTGCAATCTCAATGAGCTCAGATTCCAGCTGTGGCCTGAAGCTAGATGGCTTGTCCTCAGCTTTCCTTGGTGGAGTCCAGCCTCTGGCAGCTGAGCACAAGGGCCCCAGGTGTGTGTCCTCAGAGACTTGAATGCATACACCACAGACTTCAGCCTGTGTGCAGAGGGAAGTGGGACAGTGACACTAACTGGGCCAGGACAGCCTGGCAGACATGGCCCACTCCTGAGTGGCCTTGTGAGAAACATGCTGGAGAAAGGGGAACTGGTTCTGGAAAGGCAGAGAAGAGTGGAAGCCAGAGGAGAACAAGATAAAAGAGTCCTTTTGAAGCATCCATTTTACAGAAAAACTGCTGTTTGAAATTTTAACCTTGCTATTGGCTTCTGTAAATATTTGTTTGCTTAAATAATAAAGAAAATGAGACTATTCTCACTTCAGAGAGGCCATTAAACCTTCCCTTGACAAAATTATCAGTGCTGGTTGAGGTGCCAAGGCCTCAGCACATAGGGGCCCTTTAAGAACTTGCAAAGGGGTGGAAAACATTCCATATTTGGGAGACAAAGAAGGTAAAAACCTATAAATAGGGAAAATTTCTGCATGTTGTGGCCCAGAATTTGAGAAACATTTTCCTCTGACCCGCGTGTAATAAATGTAACTCCAAACTCTCCAAGCATTGTTTGATTATTCTGGTTTTCTGTAACACTTTCAGGTGTGGGCACTCTCTGGTGACTTTCTAGTCTCTCCAGCAGCTCAGTGGTGGGCGTGTGGCATGCCTGGCTGGAACGGAGTCTGACATCAGCCATAAGGGAACACATGTGAGCCTTTGGTTTCCTCTGTCTGGGTGCCAGTGACATTGGAAACATCTGTAGGGCGAGTCCTCTCTGGCCAAAGGGGGACATCTGGCCTTTGGAGGGAATCACAGAGCCTGTTCTGGATGTACCTGCTCCAAGTCTGCATCTCGGCCCAGATGGGATCCTGGCTCTGAGTCTGGAAAGGAGTGACAGCCAGAACCAGGCCCAGGCGCTTCTGCATGAGAACCTTCTGTTCTTCTGAAGGACTTCAGTCCGAGCCCAGGTGCACAGAGCTGTGCGCGCAGCACAATCCTACAGTGCATCATCCACACAAATGTACACGAGTCAACGTCCCCCACACGCCCCATTAGCGTGCAAACATGACAGAATGCTCAGAACAGTTATGGCCTTACCAGGTGCCGCGTGCTGCGCATCTGGGGGCAGCTGGCCAGGAGTACACCACTGGCAGTCAGGCTGTGGGAACAAGAAGCGTGATTAGAGCATTAGATCAAATGCACAGGGGGGCTGGTGCAGAGGATAACGAGGCCCTGCGGCTTGCATCCCACAGGCTGCACACGGTTGCCGCTACCTGAGCCGATGGCAGTCTGGTTCATCTCTGAGGCTCTCCTCAGCACCAGCCCCCCACGCCCCCCAACCCCAATCCACTCTGTTGTAGGCCAGAATTGACTGCTCTGGGGTTGTGGCACATTTTCTTTTTCCAAAACAGATGTGCTTTGGATGTCTGCCAAAGTATAAACACTTCTGTAAAACTTAACTATAGCCCATAAATAAAGCCATTTCCTATCAACAAATAACAAATAAAGTTACTTTTAGAACTTCACACAGGAGGCAGCAGGAAGACCAGAGAGAAACATGACAAAGTTTAGTGTTTTCTGGTGAGTCCAGGGGGAAAGCTGAGCTGTGGAGGGAGGACCTGGCCTCGGGGCTTAGGGTGGGGCAGGACAGCTGTGCTCCCTGCACTGTGCCCGAGAGCCCACCCCATGTGCCCTGGTGGGTCAGGCTGAGAGGCTGACACCAGAGTGAAGACCTAGGTTTTCTCTAGGAATTTCTCCTAAGTTCCCGCCAGCGACGAGCAGCCAGATGCTGAATATCAGGGAACACGACACATAGAATGCCTTTCTTGAATCAGGCTGTGATCAGTGGTTTTCAGATGCAGTTCCCAGCCCAGTATTTTTAATTGCTTGGAACGGCAATCTGAACCAGACCTGCCCACGAGGTGGCTCGTCTCCGCTGCCTGCATTCAGCCTGTGTCCTTTCCAGGCACCGAGTTCACACCTATCGTCTCTAGTTCAGTTACCTCTCTCAGAGAGAATCAGGGACTTGCTCCAACCTAGAGCCAAGGGAGCTTTGCAGGACAGCCCAGCCACTGGAGGTAGCCCGAAAGCTACCAGAAAGTTGCTCTCAGCACAGCCTGCCACCTGCTCCTTGCCCCCAGCATCCCCCTCAGACACCTCGGCTCTTAGCTCCCTTCGAGCACAAAAAGCTGGGAGGAAATGAGATCGCCTCTGGTTTCTATCTGCTCTTTTATGTGGACCTGCCTTGGCGATGCACCGGGTAAGAGGCTGAGCCTCAGTCCCACACTCCCTCCGAGGGGCCCAAAGCGGGTGAACGCGCTGTAATTTTACAAACTCGATCATACGTGCATTCACTCAGGCTCACAACAAGCATGAAACAGTTTCTGAAAACTAACACTGGTAGCCTTTGTGAATTCTGTCGTCATGCTGAGTTTTGTTTACGTAAGCTCTGCTTGGAATCTTTTTCAAACACAGGCCTTATGGGTGGTAATTTACATGACCGGGCCCTTATCTCTTATAATCGACAATGAAAGTTTGATGAACTAATATGACAGGAGAATTCCTGCCTTCTGTACATAAGTGAAGGTGTGAAGGAAAAGCCATTTTACTTCCAGATAAACCTGGATGATTTATTGGGTTTACAGTCAACTGACTCCAAGAATATTTTTCCAATTCCTCAACCCATAGGAGCTAACATCTAAGTAAATTTCTACCATTTTATAGTTTCTGCAATATTAACTTACTTCTCCCTTCTCTAAAAAGTATGTAAAGAATCATGGCCACATTCGAAGATTCCCAGAAATGTTTCTGTAAAGACTAAAGGTCAGCAAGCACATAAGGAAACAGAAGAACTGGAGGAAGGCAGGCAAGTAGACAGAAGTGGGATTCTGCAGCAAGACCGGGTTAGAGCAGAAGGCTCATTAAATCCCTGTGCCTGCAGGCAGAGGCCCTCCCATGAGGAAAGGCTCGAAACACATTCAGATACAGAAGTAGGAGCCCAGGAGGGTCCTGCTCTCTGTAGGTGCTATGGTGGGGACTCTGCAAAATTAGAAGCACCTTTTATGATAGCAGTGGGAGAGGGGAGTGGTGGGTCAAATGCAAAACACCAAAAAATGCATCTTTTTTCTCCCTGTATGGAGGCTCTGCGCAGGCAGGGCAGAAGGCGTAGGGGAGGGCAGGGGAATTTGGGACTAGAGAGGCAGGGAGGGTACTGGGCTGACTTCAGGCGGACTGTCTGCGTCATTTCCACTCACCCAGGATTGCCCCACCATCCATGCCTCTGCCTGGCGTGAGGAAGAGGTGTGGAAAGCACAGCTGTGGAGAGCAACGGAAGTGGATCACTTTTTCTTGGTCCCTTTAAGAATATTCTTCCAATTGGAAATTGTCAAAAACTATTTTGACCAGATGTAGCACTATCCACAGTCATTCACCCTGAGTTTACAACAGAAAGGGCATCTCTTGAACTGACATTTGCTTTATTCCTTTTGCTTTGCTTTATACATAAAAACGTCCTCTAGTAAAATCAGGTCTGGCATTGAAAACAACCCATATAAAATGCTGTGTGTTTGTTCCAGGGATTGGAGTTCAATGTGATGCCTTGCAGTGAATGTTTATATCTCTGTGGACACAATATGGCAAATCAATGACAGTGTGTGTGGCCTCGTCACTCACAGACTGGGGCGGAGCTAAAATGCCACATTCCAGAGACGGGCTTAGAACATACATTAGAACATGGATCAGCCCTAAGGCTGGAGAGCTAGCTTACTCACCAGGAGCCTCGGTAGGTCCTGCACAGGCCCTGGGCTGGCAGGTGCCCCTGCCTCTGGCAGGTGGAGACCCAGGCTGCAGCGACAGGGCAGGAAACGCATCTGAGGAGATAAGGCTGTCGGTCACTGGGAGTGGGTACAGCCAGGGGCTCAGCCAGGGGCTCACACTGACACTTGCTTTCTACAGTCACATGGTTTGGTTTCCGTTTTTTGGTATGTTTTTTTTATATTGATTTTAGAGAGAGGTAGGGAGAGAGAGAAAGAGAAACATTGATGTGAGAGACAAACATCAATCAACTGCCTTCAGAACACCCCAAGCTTGGGACCAAGCCCACAGCCCAGACATATGCCCTGACCAGAAATCCAACTTGCTACCTTTTGGTGCTCAGGACAACACCCAACCAATGAGCCACACTGGCTGGTAGTCTTTTTTTTTCTTTTTTAATTGATCTTAGTAGAAAGGGAGGAAGGAAGAGAAAGAGAAACATCAATGTGAGAGAAATTTGGATGTGCTGCCTCCTGTATGAGCCCCAACCAGGGATTGAACCCACAAGTTGGGTAAGTGCCCTGAGCAGGAATTGAACCTATGACTCTCTGGTGCACAGGATGATGCTCGACCGAACTGAACCACCCGAGCCAGAGTTAGCCTAAGTCTGGCATAACCCTTTGTCAGAGTAGGAGGAGGTCAGCATGGGCCCTGGACTGGCACGGATGGGCTCACAGGCCGGTTTACTTGAGGTTCAATTGTGATTTTTATAATTTTGAAGAAATTAAGCTAGACTTGAAAGGTAGATGGCATTAACTTCACAGAGCTGACTTCAGAGAAGGACCTCGTCATTGAGCTCCAGGAAGTTCTCTTACCTGAGGCAACTCCCTTCGGCACAATTAGTCAGAGAGGAAGCAAAGAACAGCTATGAGGGCCATGACGGCCCATGGGACAGGACAGTGTCAGGCGAGAGGGGACCCTGTTTCTCAGAAGAGGCGGGCATCTCCGTAGTAGTTTCCCACCGTAAGCTGTCAGTACTGCAGGACCACAGGGAGTGGCCTCCAGGTGGCTACGGTCTGCACAGGACGCTCCTGGTGAGAACACACCGACTTGAGCTTCGGTCACATGTCACAGAGCATGTGTTTCTCATGAGTGCAGGTTCCTGATGCTCTCTCCATAGCGCTCAGCCACCATGAGCACAGGGATGCCTGGACCTCACGTGGAGGCCGTGGGACTGGCCTCAGGAGAGCTGCCATCCTGGGGAGCACCGGGGAGCGGGGAGCACTGAGAGGCTCGGGGATGTCAGTGAGCGTCCACGTACCTGTTCCAACTGCTTTTCCAGCCTTTCTTTCTCCATCTGTCATGCTTTTATCTGTGGACAAAGTACAGCATCAATTATCAGAAAGGGCTCGAGCGGTTCCTCCTAATGCTGCTTGAGACCAGCTCACGGTGACGCCCGGAGGTATGGAGACCACAGAGCAGAGGTGCCGGGGAGAGCAGGCAGGCATCAGGTTTTCCAGACATGCCTGGGCTCTGTCCTGAAAGTCCCAAATGAAGTCTGGAGACTTGGGTGGTTCACATTGTTATTCCAATGTGTGTGGAGCCATTATCGTTCTCAGCATTAGGGGAATGTACTTGCATAGGGAGGTGGTTGGGGGAAGAAGTGCAGATATGGGTGTGGACACAGAACAGCTTCTGTTACTCGCTGAATGGGACAGAGGTGGCCACAGTGTCACGTTCCACAGGAGTCCGGGCACGTCCTGGGACAGTGTCAGGTAGTTTGCATTTTCTTTTCTGAGGCCAAAACTGTGTCCGCTGCATTTTCTTCATTCACATTAGGCTCTACTCATCATGGTAGTTTCCTGAGTCTACTTTTAATATAGTCTGTTCTGCTTCATTTTAGCAGCTTACATTTAATAGACCCTATTCCAATGAGTTGGCTCACATTACTGGCTTTCCAAATACTCCAGTCACATTTGACCTGGGAACCTCCAGAGGGAACGTCTTGGTTCCACCAGACATGGAAATGACACGTAGCCATGAGCATGTTTGTGGAAAACAGGAACATTCCAACACAGCCCTTCAAAGAAAGTGACAAGAACTTGGAGACAACTTCACTGCACAGGAGAGTTTCAGGTTAGAGTGGGAGTCCTGGGTAAGCCAGCTCCCATGCAACCAAAATAAATATTAGGAGAAAAAGATAAAAAGAATTAGACTTCAGAAAAAAATTTTGGAATCCAGTTGCTTGGGTAACTCATTATACTTACATTAAAAGAAATACCCAGTTGCTTCCAACTTCTCACAAGATTATTTAAGAACTAGAGGCCCAGTACATGAAATACATGCACAGGAGGAGTTGTCCCTCAGCCTGGCCTCCACACTTTCTAATCCGGGACCCCTCAGGGGATATCTGACTGCTGCTTTAGGCCCGATCCCACAGGGACCACTGGCTCCTAACAGCCTGCCTGCCTGCTGGCCTGCCTTGGCCCCTTCACCATGGCTTTGTCCAGAAGGATGTCCAGTCTAATTAGCATATTACCCTTTATTAGTATAGATAGTTTCATCCCCGGTGCTAAACTCTCAAAAAAATCAATGTCAAATACCAGAAGGCCAAGAGTCTCAAGTTCTCTTGTAAGGGAGAGGATAAAAGTGAAACACACACATGTGGGCAAAGGCCCTTTGCTTTGACATGTACCTTGGACTTCAGCTGGTTCAGCTGGAATTGGGATGTCCGGTTTACTTGCTACAGCTCCTCTTTCCTCTGACTAAGTTTCTCTCCGTCTGACCTCTCCCTTTTGAAGTCTTCTTCATAGATTTGCACCTAGGAGACATTCATCGCCATTACTGTGGCTTCCTTTCCTCCTAAGCATGGTGCTAGCTGGGCTTGTCCGTCTGCATGTTCCTTTCTCCTTCCCTGACAATTTCCTCATGGCGGAGCTCCACCTAACACACGGGTCTGTCATTGTAACTGTAATTCTATCTTTCTCTTTGTTAAGCATGGCCATTCCCCACTTTTTCCTGAATTCATGGATTCAGAAGTAGAGTTATAACATGGATATTTTGAGAAACATTGTCCTCAGCCATTATCTGCTGCCTATTTGGTTGCTGTGATGACCTTTTCCCGTGGTAAGTATGACTGTTTAGAAAAGCCACCACCCTCAGCTCAGGACGTAGTCATGTGGTGCCTGCATGGAGTTCTGAGAGAAGTTTGCTAACAACTGTGGTGAAGTGATGACATTACATGTTGACATGCTGTGTTCAAACATAAGTGACCAGGTGAGCAAGCCTGGAGATGAAAGTTGCATATATGTGGAGAATCAAAGCATGATTATTCAAAGGTTCCCACAGGCAATTTTGGAAGTAAATTAACGAAAAAGAAATGTAGTAATATTTCAATGGAACATCTATCCTGAAATGCTCCAAATATTTCAGAAAAGTAAGCAAACCAAAAAGAAAATCAGATTTAATTATTGTTTTTCATTGGCACAGTGCTGACTAATGGCTGGACAACTAGCACGGGAAGCTGTGGAACTAACAAACGAAGCTTTGGGAATGAGACAAAGGGATTCTTCCAAGACCATGACGTACATTACAATGCATATGGGAACCTAGTAGTTAGAAATTTTTCTGTTAACTCTAATGCACCTGGTACCTTCATCCCCAGCAGGGCAATGAGTTTTAACTAGCAGTTCAAGATTAACTCTATAATACTACAAAATGTAATCAACCAGAGAGAAAGTAATTAAACATTTCATATAGACTTTCATGTAGGTATACATATTTAATGTTTAAGGCTCAGCAGCCATGAATGAGGTGAGGTGAGTGGGGAGGAGACAGAGCCTGTGTGAGGGCAGAGGAGCAGGCCTAGCCCCTGAGTGATTGTGAGTGGTGCAGAGTACTATTCCCTTTAAGACCACCCTTGTTGTTCAAAAGCCTGGAAGCTGAAAGCTGCAAAACAACAGCCCAGCTGCTCCAACTTTCTGAGACTAAACAGCCCAGAGACCTGGTTAACTGTTTGCAAAACATGCCTTCCTGAAACTCAAAGAATCGCACCTCCCTGAAACTCACAGAATCACACCAGAAGGGTCGTTGGTGTGACCCTGGACAAACCTCTGAACCCATCTGACACTCGGGTCCTTCTGCTAACAAGTCTAAGGTGCCATGTTCTGTATTCTGCCAAGAAGCTTTGAAATGAGCTATCTGACACACTGTGCAAAGCGGAATCTCAAAGAAGCCTGTAGGCACCGGACCAGGGCCAGCCTCTCCCCGCGCTCACGTCCCTGCAGTCTCTCACCTGCTTTTGAGCACCTCCATCTCTGTCCTCATCTCCTCGTGCTCGCACCCCAGCTCAGGCCTCCCCAGGTGGTCCTAGGGAAGCAGAGAGCACTCGACCTTCAGGGCCTCCTGAAGAGCCTGTGTTGCAAGACAAGCATGTTGTTGACCTGCGAGGCACCCGCACAGCAGTGTTTCCTCATGAATGCCACTCTCATGATGGAATGGCCTTCGGTTTTCAGGCCTGGGCATTTATTTCTTTCCAGAATCGGTCTTTTCTCCATGATGATGCTTATGGTATACAGCCCTCATGGTTATTTTGAAGACTGCGCTGTTGCAGCATGCCTCCACCTAGCCCGCTGCCAAAGGATGGCATATCTATGCTCCTTCTCTAGGCTCTGTCTCTCTCTAGATTCTCTGCTTCAGTCAAATACGAACTCAATTAGTAACCATCAGAATTGAGGGACAGCTTCCCCCACGAGGCAGAAGACACGCCCGCCCCTGGTGCTACCTCCAGAGACCCTGGGTCAGCAGGCCGGGGGTGGGGCCTGAGACCCTGCTCCCACAGAGCTGATGTTGCTGGGCGAGATGCCATTCTGGGTAATATTCTGCTAGATCGCCGTATCCCCAGTGAGAGAAAGGGACACAGAGACATGAGTCATGCAGAGGCACTGTCTGTCCCTGCCCTCTGCAGCAGCCGGCCCAGCCTCACTGCAGCTCCGTTCCCCAGAAGACACCAGGAACCCACGGGGGGAGGCGGGAGAGGTGCCAGAGAAGATGCTCTGCTTTCCTGACATTCAGTACAACGTGGTGTTTTCCCTGGGGTGATGAGGTGAAGGAAATAAGACATTTAGGTTTGCCAACAGGATCCTCATCCATACTCCTCAGCCCATAGCACTCTTATGTGTACTTTTGTCTGGTCATGTGAATGGGTGTTAGCGCCTCTGTTCAGAGGGCCTCTGGTTCCTGGCCTCTAGAACAGATGCCAACAATGGTGAGAGAGCATGCCTCCCGCTTGTGTGGTCTTGGAGCATATGCTGGGTGGTAACTTGCTTATTGTTAGAGTCTCCGTGCAAACAGGAGAGAGACTTCCAGAGCCACAGGAACTCACTGAGCCATGGGAACTCATCAATATGTGATGATACTATCAGTGACTCACCTGCCTGAGTCACTGTGCAATAGCTCAAAAAGGCAGGGAAGGAAAAACCAGCTTGTGGTCTCCAGTATGTGTGGACAGCCTAGGAACTGATCACGGGACGCCTTAGCACCCACAGACACTGTGCCAGCTGATGTCAATGGCATTTTTCAGGAAGTTGTAATAGAAATAGAGCTTTCTTCTTCCTCCAAGAAGAATTGTTTGTTAAAATTTGTTGCTTAGCTACATAGTTCTAGGAAATGTCATAATAGTTACAATTTTTTAAAATGTGTTAGTAAGGCCCTGGCTGGTTTGACTCAGAGGATAGAGTGTCGGCCTCCAGACTAAAGGGTCCCAGGTTTGATTCTAGTCAAAGGCACATGCCCAAGTTGTGAGCTTGATCCCCAGTAGGGGGCATGCAGGAATCAGCCAATCAATGATTCTCTCTCATCATTGATGTTTCTCTCTCTCTCCTTCTCCCTTCCTCTCTGAAATCAATAAAAATACTTTAAAAAATAAAATGTGTTAGTAAGTAGTAGAGAATCTAGGAGGGTGTGAGCCAAACGGGTCAAGACAATCAAACATGCTAGTTCCATGTCCTGCTCCTCTGAATATATCCTCTTTGTGGGTCTTGTGACATTTGAATTTCCTGGTCTACATTCCAAGTTCTTCAGACTCCTGGAAATGTTGCCAATGAGTCAGAGATGAAAGGTGAGTCTAGTGGAGAGGCATTCTGTCTCTGGTTTTCCAGCTTCCTTGAGCAAGCACCTGTGCTCCCACAGGCAGAAGCATGGCTGTTGGGGAGCAGTACAGACACACTACCCATCACCACCCACCTCACAGTGTGAGACCAGACACAGAGAGTCTTTCACCAGTGGCCTGGCTGACCAGCCCCAAGTAACTTCATTCACTTTGGTTAAACATCTACCTTCTCTTCCAGAACCTGACCAAAATCAAAGCCCTTGGGTGTTCCTTCAAAGCAATTAAGTTGACTGAGGACACACAGTTGTGTGAGCTTCTGAAAACCACATGTTTGTTAGCATGCTGACATGCTACACATTTTTGCTGAGCCAGGGAGTCCGCAGGCAGTGGACCCCAAGTTCCACACTGTGATGGGGTGTGTGCCCTATCAGCCGCCCAGATCAGCATTTTGAGTAACTGCTACTTATTACATTGGCCAAAAAAAGAACAAGATCTGCTGTGGCTCTGGCCAGTGTTGCTCAGTGGTGAGAGCATTGGCCCACACACTGTATGTAAGTCATGAGTTCAATCCCAGTCAAGGACATGTAGCTGGGTTCCAGGTTGGTCCTTAGTCCCAGTTGCTGCTTGTGTGGGAGGCAACCAGTCGATGTTTCTTTCCCTTTCTCTCTCTCTCCCCCTGCCCTTCCTCCCTTCTACTCTCTCTCTAAAAATAAGTAAATCACTGGAAAAAATATGCTCAGGTGAGGATTCACACCAAAAATACACTGTATGAATGAGAATAATTTCTTACATTACAATAGACACTACCACATGCACTAAATGGCTCATCATTTTATGCCTGTGTTTCTTAAGTGACAAATTAAGGTATAGATAGACGTGTGGGGTGAAATATTTGCTGGCTTTTTATTTTCCTCACTACTCATAAGTAATGTGTTATTGATGCATGAATCTCATGCTTTCAGAGGTCTAAAATGAGCTACTGAACATCTATGTACTAGCTAATTAAATTCACTCACTCATGCATTCCACCCTAGTGGAGCATCCTATGAGCAGGGTTATATTCTAGGCACCGGGTGTCAGCCATGAACAAAGCAGAAAAGTCTTGGTTAGTCTGTCCCACTATCAAAATAACTATTAAAATTATATTTTATAACTGTATTCTGAGGATGAGTACTAGTAGATGAATATGAATATGAAAACATTTTTCAACCTGAAAGTTCACTTTTATTTCCTTCCGATTTTAAGAGCAATTAACATATTCATGAGTCCCTAAAAGCACAATGAGCCCTGGGCACTGGGCCCCTCCAGTCTAATGGAGAAGGTGACCCTGCAGAAACATACCCTCGACCTTGAGCTTCCAGTCAAGGTTGGGAGCCTGGAAGCACAAAAGTTAATAAACAGGAGCCATTAAGCCTATATTCCATAGCAGCAAGTTCCAAGGAAAAATTAAAGCAGGAGAGACTAGGGTGGAGGCTGTCATTTCAATTAGGACAACCAGAGAAATTCACCTTGGAGAAGGGGACATTTCCATAAAGACTTGAATTTTACCCAAATTAATTTTTCTCACTGAGATTTTTTTATGATTAGAATCACAAGACTTACAACATTAGTATTGGTCTAACTTTTTAAAAATTTCTGATGACTATAAATATGCACAAAAATAAAGGGTCCCCATGGACATGAGCAAAACCCAGAGTTCCTGGCTGTTCTGTTTTCTACAACTTACACCTTGTGCTACATGGATAGAAATGAGAGAGAATAGAAGAAAGCTGACCAAGCTATAGTCAAAGTGGGAGGGTTTCAAAGATGATCTCCATGCCAGTTCCTCTAAGCCAGTGGTCCGCAAACTCATTAGTCAACAGAGCCAAATATCAACAATACAACGATAAAATTTCTTTTGAGAGCTGAAAACTAACTTCTACACATGGGCCACAAAGTTTCAATCATATGTGCGTGCCCCCATGTGGTATTTTGTGGAAGAGCCATACTCAAGGGGCGGCAGTTTGCCACCGACCACTGCTCTAAGTCATCTGTTGAGAAGCTTCAGCAGAGAATAAAGGGGGAAAAACACATCTTTGCCCTGAATTTGTATCTGGCCACTGTTTTCTCTTGGAGGATAGAGAAGTGGCTGGTTTATGAAATCTACCCCCACTTCCCCTTTTCCCCCTGAAGTTCAGGCCTACAGACAGCTTAAATATATACTTGGTTAACGATACGGGCCCATGTTAACACGCGGGGACCTTTAAATCAGAGGTCGCCAACCTTTCGGACCTCATGGATCACCAGTCGTCCGCAGACCGCCGGCTGGCGACCACTGCTTTTAATTACACCCCTGGTTACAGTTCACCGCAGCAGCATGAAACACAGTCTGTAATGCAGGCATCTTCAGGGCCAACCACTACTCCTGTTATGGAAGACAATTTCCACTATTTTGGTCAATCTCTAGTATTTTGAGAGATGGGTGTCTCAACTGAACCCTGTACTTCAAGGGCTCCTAGTCCACATATGACATGGCTCTTGGAAAAGACAACAGCAAAGCATTTCATCTTTTCATTCATCTTTTCTGCCTGAGAAGTAAGCTCTTACCCCATAAAGCACACACACACACACACACACACACACACACACACACACACCTATCTAATCAGCCTCACGCCAGAGTCCTGCTGATTGTGTCTAGAGCAGCCTGCTTCCTTGGTTGTCCCAGAAACAGGTGGTTGCTCACTAACACATGTTTGCTCTCTGTGGTTCTGCCAGCTAAACACCATCCTGACTCTCCTCTAGAATTCCTCATTTCTCTCCATGCCCAAAGCCTCATGACCACACCCTGCTGACCCACACAGGGAGGAGAGATGTATAATATCACAGAGATGCCCCTGTCCCCGGGCCCGGAAGCCCCCTGCAGTGCAGTCCATGTGTGCCTCACCAGGGGGGCCTCATACAGGCCTGCTCTCTGGGCCGCCCCCGCCCAGCCTGCCCAGAACCTTGTTAAGGTGTTGTATTTCACAAATATAATGCTCCCTCTTCCTGTTCATGATAGCATTGTTTTCCTTTAACAGCTTGTTTTCTTTCCTCAACGCATGTAATTCTTCGCTCAGGGTCTGCTTTTCCTTCTGAAGTGAAGAGCAAGAAAACAAAATCAACGCAGTTCCGATGACTGACCTGCAGGTAGACAAGTACTCCCACACAGCCAGGCCCTGAATTCTCAGGCCATCCCATTGAAGCCCGTTGCCTAGTGGAGGAGGGGTTAGCATCGAAGAAATCCTTAACGCCAGGAAGCTGTGTGACCTTAGACAAAGATATCAGAGTCCCCGACCTCACTTTGCAATGGCCCGGGAATAAGATAGTTCCATGCCCAGGGACTAAGCAATCATCATAAGCATGTTGCCTGACCTCGTCACAGCTCAGCTTTCTCAGCTTGCAAATGGCAGAAAAACGTCTTCTTCCCAGGTCAGCTGAGCATGCTAAATGTGATAAGCAGAGTGAGGGACTTTGCAAAATGTTACATTTTTCTGATTTCAAAAATAATACCTATTTGGCTCAGCCAATATGGTTCAGTGGTTGAGCATTGACTATGAACCAGGAGGTCACATGCCCGGGTTGTGGGCTTGATCCCGCAATATGGGGAATGCAGGAGGCAGCTGATCAATGAGTCTCTCTCACCACTGATGTTTCTCTCTCTCTCCCTCTCCCTTCCTCTCTCTGAAACCAGTAAAAATATATTGTAAAAAATAATACCTATTTGTAAAGCTCTCTGTAAACTGAAAAACAGCTGTACCAATATAAGGTATTGTCATATGAAAAGAAAAAAAAGAAAGAAAGAAAGAAAGAGAGAGAGAGAAAGAGAGAGAGAGAGAGAGAGAGAAAGAAAGAAAGAAAGAAAGAAAGAAAGAAAGAAAGAAAGAAAGAAAGAGGGAGGGAGGGAAAGGGAGGGAGGGAGGGAGGGAGGAAGGGAGGAAGGGGAAAAGGAAGGAAGGAAGGAAGGAAGGAAGGAAGGAAGGAAGGAAGGAAGGAAGGAAGGAAGGAAGGAAGGTTTTTGAAGCTGAAATGCCCCAGAAAGATGCCATCAGCTCCATGGCTCAGGGTCAACCTGCCCTTTTGTGTGACAGAGGACAAGTCCTGAGAAGGGCTCTCTGTGGCCCTGTGACTTGCATCACTGTCCTCCCTCACCTTTGTTCCTGCCCCATGTCCTCAGCTCTGTGGGCTGGGTCACCCAGGCCACACCCACCTCCTCTCTCTGCTGCTGCTCCTGGGTCAGGTCCCCTGGCCCGGTGCTGGCCCTCTGGCTTTCTGGATGTCCCTTCTCCAGGCCACTGAGGAATCGCTCTGTGGACTCCAGCTTCATCTGCAGCTCTTCAAGCTGGGGAGGTCAGCACAGAGGGTTGCAGACCCTCCTCAGCTCCCACTGGAACCCACACTCCCAGGTCTTCTCTCAGTTAGCCAATAGGGGACAGCCAGGCCTCACTCTTGGGGGTCCCAAGCAGGGTCCATTCCCATGCCCTGACCAAGGCTGTAGCATTTGCATGTAAGAGGCCAGTCCCCCACCAAAGCCCAGCCTCCCTCCTGGCTCCAACCACACCACCTCCCAGGGGACAGTGAGAGCTTAGACAGGGCTTCTGGGCCTGGCCTTCCACCCCCAACTGCCCAGGAGTGGCCAGTGGGGCAGAGGCGCCTGTTCCCCAAGCAAAGCAGCCTCCTCTAACCCACAGCCTGGTCTGCACAGGCCACTGTAGCCCAGAGTGCTGACGGCAGTGAGGGGCCCCAGGGCAGGTGCCTCCCCAGAGGGATGGGGATGGCACCTCCCCATCCCCGTGTGTCCCTAAACTCCTCACACTCCTGCCAGTCATTCGGATGCCACATAAATGTGCTCAGATCATGTTCTTTAGTGTGGAGGCCCCACGCTTCCCCAGACTCGGGACCACAGGGGCCCTGACCATAGCCGAAGTGGGGGTGTGTCCCTCTTTCCAAGTCCAAGGCCTCGACGTGAACGAGGAGGCACAAGCAAGCCCGCCCTGTGCTCTTGGTCGGGCTCTGAACTTCCAGTTATCGGGATCTTCACACTCTTCCTCTCTTTGCTGTGAAATGACTGTAAACTCTAAACAGACTTGGATCTCTTAAAAGATATTTTCTCCAAAAAAAGTTTTTGACAGCAAAGCAAATGCTGCTTGAGAGAGAACCTGAGAGACGAGGGGATGCCCCATTCTCCCCTGGGGCTACTGTGTCCCTGTGCAGTTGCCATGTCTTCCAGTGAAGGACTCAGAGAGCTGGCCTGGCGTGACATGGGGTGCACCTGAGACCGACTTCACCCACAGGCAACCTGCGTGTCTGTGGCCCTGGTCCTCTCACTCAGGCCAGGTGCTCCATGCATGAGAACTCCTGCCATGGCTCCAGGGGCGATGTGAGCCATTGCCAAGACCTGAAAGAGGGCAGTCACCCCCAGTGCCTAGACGGCAGCCGTGCCCTCAGCATGCCTCCTTCAGCTGCTGGCTCTGCACCAGTCCCACCCATGGGATTCCAAACACCTCTGATTGGCTCCCCCAGTGATTGAAAGCAGATTCCAGACAGGCAGGTGCTTACCTTTCTTGTGTACAGCTCTTTCATGCTCCGGAACTGCTGGTTCCACTGCCGGTTCACCTCCAGGAGCTGCAACCATTAACACTTGGTAAATCAGCAAAGGTTTCTGCCCATTTGGAAATTTGGCCAGAAGGAAATCACGTTGTGAGGTTGCTGAGTTTTTGGAAGCCCTGGGGAAGACGATGTTCTCAAAACTCACTTGTTGCTCGTGTTTCTTGACTAGACCACCGAACATGTTATTAGCACTGTTAGCTTTACTTGGTTATGTGAATTTTTATCTTCTTTGTTTAAGCCAACCAGGATCTGGTAAAAATGACTAAGGATTGATGGTTTTCTGTGAGATTCATTAAAATATAAAAGGTCTTTTTTCAAACCTTTCCATATGTTCCTATGTGCTTATATTGATTATTATAGTGAAATCTTTCTCCCAGCTTTTTAAAAGCAAAATTTATACTAACAAATTCCAAACCCATTAACTGAGTATCATTTGCTTGCAATAATGAGCTTTTAAAAATGCATACCTGATTTGTAATATGGGTCAATAAATGGATACTATAGAGTTTTTGAAAGTATCAGTTTTCAAGGAATAATAGTTTTGTCACAAAACAATATATAGAAATAATTTAGGTTGCAAGCAGTTTGAAAGTTAAAAAAAAAAACTGTGATAAATAGAAGGAAGGAACAGACACTATGACCCATGTTTCAGTTTCCTTGTAATGGGAGTGTGCAGTCTTGATTTAGAGAAACTCTAACAATTACCAGCAGACATTACATGCAGAAGGCAGCCACAAGGGCTAAAAAGTAGCAAATTTTTCTCCTAATTGCAAAACAAACTAGCTAAACCAGAATGTCAGTTACAAGGTAATTCTTATGCTGGGAATACAAGTGGGTATTTATTATAAGAGTGTACACTTGAACTATTGGCATTTTAGGGGTCTACCTTTCTGTGCCCTGGTGGTATGCCTTGTTGTAGCTCAGGGATCTCCAAGGAGTGCGGTATTGTATGCAGCACCACAGGGAATAGAAGGCACAGAGCAGCAACAGGAAGGATGAAATACACAGAACAGTTGAGAGGAGCAGTTACAAAATTGACAACATATTGGAGCCTAGCAGTCCCTCCTTTGGAAAACTGCCCTTTGAAACTGTGTTTCAAGTACTCTGTTATTCTATAGGTCTGCTCTGTTATTTTTAGGCTGTAAAATAACTTCATTTTTTGCTTGAATAGAAATGATAAATTTCATTGTTTGACCTTGCAAACTAGCCAACTAACTTAAGGGACTGATACTCTGATAATGATGCCAGGTACCTGTGTAGATATGACACTCAAGGGTACAAATTATCTACAAAAATAACTTACACAAAGAACTAGAAGGATACAAAAAAAGGAAATACTCCCTCCTGTGCTGGTTCAGAATTTGCTCTCAGGAAGATGACTCCTAATTGGCTCATTAAAGCATCTTGTCCAGGTCACCAATTTGCAATACAACAAAACACGGTGCTAAACTTGCTACATTTTTTACCCCTTCCCCCTTTGAGAAGACTAAAGAGGTACTAACATTCATTAAACTCAGAAATAGTACTCGTCACATTCCTAATGACATCTTAGAAGCAAACGTTCTTTATGGTACCCACTCTCCAATCCCCGTCAGTCAGATGCCCAGTGCGTGAGGTCGTAGCATCTAAGCCAGCTATATTTAAGGTCGTTGACAGTGCGTCACGTTGCGAGGCACACAGGGTACAGGTGATAAGCTCTAAATTTCAAGAAAATTAAGATTATCACCATGGGATAATGACTGTCATTCATTTGTACTGAGAGAGCAAGTAGGAGATAAGTGAGTGACTAAGAAAAAGCATTTGCTCTCACACTAATGCAGTCCAGCCCCTGGAGGGAATGACTGTGACCCATAACAAAAATGAAAGATGCATCTTGGTGATGCACTTTCTGTTTTATTCTCAGTCTCAACCCATGGCGCATGTTGATTCAACTCATATTTCAAAATTACCTCTTTTCCCTGTTTTTCCAAATACCTTATCTTTCGTTCAAGAAAATTTGTCGAGTTCTTTCCTCTTGATGGTTAGCACACTTGGAAAAAAAAAAGAGTGAAACAAAATGGACTATAAAAGAAACAGGAAAAATGCTGTCCTTCATAAACTCCATGCATTTGGCAAACTCTCCTGCCACGATTTATAAAACAATGTCTATTCTAACAGCAATGATCCTCCCATGACAGTCCTTCAAGAGGCCTGTTGGTGCATTCGCTTTATATCTACTTGGAATCCTTATATAAATTAACACAAAATAATTCTCTAGCAAATTATAAAGGGTCTATGGAATAGGCAAGCAAGAAATTAGGATTTTATGAACTTGGAATTCAACTATTTTTTTTTAAAAAATGCCCTTAGAAACCTGACAAGTGTCATGGATGCAGGCAAGGCGTTTACACAGGAAACATTCCTCAACAAGCATGTTCGTAGAGGTGTCCGTGACCTCAAGGGAGGCTCTGGCACCGGTCAGAGGAGTGAGGGAACCAGCAAGAAAAGAGAGCAGCACATGCAGTTAAAAGGCAGAAAGTTGATTCTAAAATGACAGGAAGTGAGCTGCCTCGATGGCCATCATACAATTATGTTACAGCAGCAAGGTGGGCATAGAACGTGTGGGTTATGCCCTTTTAACCAGCCCTTTGAATAGAGTCACCAGCTAACAAATTGTCAGAATCGTTTGTGGTTGTTTGGTCAGGGGTCGGCGTTTTCATTTAAAGAAAAGCACAGCAGCAATAGACGTGGCCTGCCCTCTGTGCCCAGGGATCCCTTAGGAGTTCCTTCTGCCGACTTGATACTGACTCGTCTCTGTGTACTAATCCATGCATCGGGCAGCAGTCCCTCACTCTGCTATTGGGTTTCAGGCTCAAGTTACCATGGACCTCACAAAGCTGCTTAAAGACATTCACAAGTGATTAAGAAACACATTCCAAACCCGTAGCCTTCTGGAGACATACCAGGAAATGCTCTTTCGCAATTGTCACGAGATGTCAGGGTTTCTTTCATTAGAAATGATTTATGAACTGTTCCCATCTTCTCTGTTATGTCTCCCTCCGCCCTTTAGGGGTGGTGCCCTCTTGCAGGTCTGTAGACACTGTTCTTCATTTTCCTGCTTCTTCCCATTCAGACCCATGCACAACTCAAAGCATTCTATACTAGCCTGTTTTTCTCAGTGGTTAGAGCATCAGCACATACCTCCATTGCAGGCTCGATCCCTGTCCCCAGTCAGGGTATGTTGTGGGGAGGACAATCAGTTGATGTGTCTCTCTCACATCCATGTCTCTCTCTGTGTGTGTCTCTCCCCCTCCCTCTCTAAAAATTAACAGGGGGTATGGGGATAATATCCTTGAGTGAGGATTAACAGAAAAAAGAGTAAAAGCAACATTCTGACTGCAAGTGGCTTTGGCAAGTGCCTGAGTGGCACCAGAATCCAGGCGACCAGTGTGCTGGGAGCTGCATTCAGGCTTTCCCTTCTGGGGAGGATTTGTGGGGACTGGCCTGTGGATCAGCACAGAGTAAATATTGGGCATCTGTGAAGGAACAGGCTGAGAGCCAGTCCTGCCCAATGTGCCCTGAGCTCAAGGAGCAGAGGGGCTGTGGCCACCGCCAGGCTCAAGGTTCTCACCCAGCCCCAGGTCACATGGGAGCCAGCTAACCACAGGGCACTGGGCACTAAGCCAGCAGCTCTGAAACGGAGCCAGGGCACCTCTCCTTCCTTCCTAATGGACTATTGTTAGAGCAGTTTTAGGGTCATCACACAGTTGGGTGGCAGGTGCAGAGATTCCCTGTGTTCCTGCTGCCCACACGTGTGTAGGCTTCCACCATCCCACCCGAGGGGCACCTTGTGACACAGGTGAACCTGCACTGACACATCAGCACCACCGGCCATGGTGTACATAAGTGTTGTCCCCTCCTGGCTTTTCACACGTGATGGGCTTGGACAGATGTATGGTGAGTGACAGGTGTCTATCACTACGGCATCACACAGAGCAGTTTCACTGCCCAGAATTCCTCTGTTCACCTACTTATCCCACCTCTATTTTAAACAAACTCCACAGGTCATCATGATTCATACCACAGTGCAAGGTTCTCCCATGTCACACCATGCCAGGGAACATGGGTTCATGCTAACGTTCAAGGTTCTCCCATGTCACACCATGCCCGGAAACATGGAGTTAGGATCTTTACAGGGTCTCCTCTCTATCTGCAAAATAGATAAAAATTCTGGGTGCAGCAAACATTTGTATGACCCTGTCTTCTGGGAATCTGGATAAAGCATAATTATATCGTGTGTATTATTCCCCCTTCATATATAATTTTCTCTGAAAAAATATGAAATATATGGATCCTTAATTTTGATTTTATAAATCAGAATTATTAAAAAGTTAGATACAGTTCTGGGAAGGAGAGGGAGAGAAGGAGGGAGAGGACAGAGGAAGAAATAGAGAGAGGGAGGGAGGTAGAGAGAACAGTAACAGGAAGCTCCTCTGGAGATTAGCCAACACTTTGCCATGGTTCCTATGTCTCAGGCGTGTGTTAAAAATGAAGCAAATTCTATTAAACACACAAAGTTTTGGGGGATCTTTTCATTTACATTTGCTTTGCTATCCAGTTGCTAATGAATGCATCTGATATTGCAGGAAATGCATATTTTTTAGTCATTGGTCCTACTAAGGGCCCCATTATGTAACAATTATCCCCCATAAAACGTAATCCGTTCAGAGCATCTGGGTGTTTCCCTCTCACTTGCAACAAGACCACCCTACCTCAGGCAGTTCTGACACTGCTCAGTTAAAAATCCAAGTGAGCACATGAGTCTCACTTAGTTCCCATGATATCTCGGTTTTCTCTTTCAAAAAACACATAAGCAAGCACATTGGTTCGTTCATTTGTTCATTCATTCATTCATTCATTCATTCAAATAGTATCTGTTGTACTTACCAGTAACCAAACAAAGATAATGGTACTAATTCCAAATATATATATATTAGTATTTTGCCATGGTTACTCTATTGAAATAATACATTGTATTTCCAACCACATTAATATGATATCTTTTTAAATTCTACATTGAATCGAATTCTTCCAAATCAAGAGCCAAACATGAAATGCATAGACTTGGGAAGGAACCAGATTTAATCTCTCACTAAGCAAAGGAAGAAACATAGCCCAGAGCTGACAAAGACAATGCAATGTCTCCAGATCACTTGTCTTACTGAATGGCCTTGTTTACAATCCAGAGGAGATCTTAGTTGAAGAGCAGCTTGGCTGTGTCCACTCGTTCGCGTCTGCATCTTTAGAGATGCTGTCAGCCGGGGTGCCCACCTCCCGGAGTGTGCTCTTACCTCTGCAGGCTCCATGGCACCTTCCGCAGTGCTCATTCTCCGAGTGCCCTGCTCAGGACAGACAGCACCCCTGGTGCCTTGGAGAGCAGAAGAAGAAGAAGAAAGAAAATGGCTCTTGAGGTGTTGTTCTAAGGGAGACCAAGAATAGCAAGTTTCAAAGCCCACAGAGAGTATGAGCACCGGGTAGAGACAGGGACAGCATCTCTTCTTTACAGGGGAGCCGGGCACCCTAGACTGTGCTGCACAGAATGGTTACAAGCCCAGCAACTGCGACTTTAACATTTCCTGTCTTCCAAACAGGGATTTCCCAGGATGTCTCAAGTCGGGTCTGTGACTCAGGCTAGGGTGGAGAGCCCTGCTGTGGTATGTAAATCACCATTCTTCCTTTCCAGGCAGTGTCCCCGTGGAGGGGAAGTCACCCGGAGCCCAAGCAAACCAGGTCCCTCACTGCCACCAGCTCCTGAAATTCCCAGAGTCGGAGGTGACCGCTGCCTTCTTCCCGCTTCTCACTGCATCCCTCAAGCCAGGTTTTCGGGCAGCGCCTCCCCAATGTGTGCTGAGCTGTATGGTGCTTAGTGAGTCATCTTTGTTTCTATAAGTTCTGCTAATCTTTTGGAACTGAGAGAGAAAACCATTCAGTATGGAGGAGACAGGCATTGATTGCACAGCTGATCTCCCATGTTGGCAGGAAGCTTGAAGGTGGCTCTCAGGTTCAATGCTGCCCTTTCTCAGGCGAAGTCCGGGTTTTCTTCGTGACTCATCGGACATGAACTCTTTCCTGATTTCACAGTTTCCCTCAGTTGGTGGACTCATGGCCTGTGCAAGGCATCAAGTGATGGAGGGCCTGGGGGGCAGGTGCTGGGCTCTGCACCAAGTGGCCCATGGGCACAGGCCTCATTCTGGTATGGAAGGAAGAGAGGGAGAGATAAGCAAGAATAGGAAGGGAAGGAGAAAGAAAGTTGATTCAAATAATTTACATTTGTCTTCAGAGCTCCCTTTGAGATGCCCACATGGATGTAGTATAAATCCTAAAACTCCTGAAAGTCAGAACTTTCAAAGCGGATGAAGAGACTATTTCTGGGTCCAGCCCCGTGAATGCCCTCCACTCCCTAAAATGAGTCCTGGCCCCCATGCATGCAGCTCAGGCACCCAGAGCACCACCCTTTTGGGCCCCCTCCAACCTATGGCTGCTGACCTTGTCTGACCTCCAATTAACTAGGCCAAGTGCTTCCCCTGGCATTTACAGTAGCTCTTTTACATGTGAGTGTGGTCAACTCTGTGTCCACAATTCCCCGGCATGGAACAGGTGTCCAGCACATGTCGAAGGATAAATATCTACCTGCCAATCGTATAGACATGTGCTGTGTGTATGCGCATGCATGTGCGTGTATATGCACATGTGCGTGTTTACTCTTTGCTGGTTTCTTGGTCTGTTTCAGTGCACTTAAGTGAAAGACAGTGACATTTCCTTAAGGCAATATCTAAAATTAGAAGTGGGAATCAAATTGTTCTGAGATCTCCAGGGGAATGTTATGACTCATATGGTCTGATTTTAGGGGATACAAGCAGAGATTTCCTGGAAACAGACACTTCACTAACAGTAAAATCTGCTCAGTAGAAAAGAAAAAAAAAAGAACAATAATGTAAAAAACATTTTCCAACACACATACACCCCATAATTACATATACAAGTAGTTAGAGGTTCCTTCAGTCTTATGTGTGTACTTAACAGTAGTAACCCGTGGATGTGGTAACAGTGACCTTCCTAGTGGTCAGAACATTTTCTTGCCAGGAAACACTGTCCTTGGCCCTGCTGTCTTTGGGTGTCCCCTGTTGGGTGTTCTCTGTGCAGGTGTCCCCTTCTTGATGTTTTCTGTACAGGTGTCCTCTGTTGGGAGTTCTCTGTGCAGGTGTCCTCTTCTGGGTGTTCTCTGTCCAGGTGTCCCCTGTTAGGAATTCTCTGTCCAGGTGTCTTCTGTTTGATGTTTTCTGTCCAGGTGTCCCCTTCTGGGTGTTCTCTGTGAAGGTGTCCTTTGTTGGTGTTCTCTGTCCAGGTGTTCCCTGTTAGGAGTTCTCTGTCCAGGTGTCCCCTTCTGGGAATTCTCTGTCTAGGTGTCCCCTGTTAAGAGTTCTCTGTGCAGGTGTCCTCTGTTGGTGTACTTAGTCTAGGTGTCTCCTATTGGGTGTTCTCTGTCCAGGTGTTCCCTGTTGGGCAGTGGTTGCTTCTATTGAACAGAAATCCTTGTTACACTTCCTTTGCCTCTTCTCTATGCAGTTCCACCATAAACAGATTTCTGTTACTCCAGAGAACCATGGCCGTGACTAAGTGAGCCACGTCAGTCCTGGGGGCTTCAGCCATGTGCTCTCTCCCACCCTACCCTCTCACATGGGGCATGGACTCTGAGTCTCCGTGTCTAGCTTTGCCTCATGAGATACTTCACTGGCAGCAGTGATTTTGCGAGATAGACATGCCACTCCACATTTCCACAGTAGTCTTACAGAGTCTTCATTTCTCAAGTGACACTATTTCATAGAGAAAATAACTAACCAGGAGAAATACGGGGAAGGGAAGGACCAAGCAATGACCAGTCACTGAATGTAACTACCATTCACATTGAGATCATTTTCTCAAAATTAGTCCGAGAGAGATGCCTCCATTTCTATCAATGCCTGGAGCCATTCTTTGGCAGGTACGATAAACACAGACTTTAATCTCCTGTAGAAAGGGGGCTGGAGGACCTTGTCTGCATCTGGAATCTCTTGGCATGAATGTTTAAGACTTTAAGTGAACATGCTACCCAGGCAGGAGACAGTGCCAGCTGTGACTGAGGGACACGACTCTAGAATCCAGCCAATGGATTCAAATCCCAGCTCTGCCATCCACTGCTTGTAACTTGGCGTGAGGCTGAAGGCCCCCAGGCTCAACACCGACATGTAAGAAAATAGGGAGAGTAATGTTTCCTCTTCCCGGGATTTCTGTCTGTGAAAATACGTGTAGGAGCTTAAAGAGCAATCATAATATGACCTTAAAAGATAGAACTGCCAATCATATTATGCAAAAAGTAACCTGGCAAAAGGAAGGGCCATTAATCATTGATGGGACGTTCAGGAGGCAGGTTTTCCGCAGGTGGGGAAGGAGGTGCCTGTTCCTGTTAAGCATCCAAACAGCCCTAGGGAGAAGGCAAGTAAGACAGCCTTGTGCCGAGACCGAACCAGCAGACTGAACATGCTCTCAGCTCTGAACACACACCCAGCACGGGGGCCAGCACGCTTCCATGAGCCGCAGACTTCCATTCAACGACAGGGCAGCAAGGTGAGGCCCTCAAGCCTTTCTATAAACTTCTCAAAATGGGAACTTCAACAGAGGCTTCCAGATTTTATTCACAGGAAAAGCCCTAGGAGAGCACACAGTAGGGACTGGTGTCTCTCTATGTGTCAAGGCTCACTCACCGTTTCTTGTTAGGTGACCTGGAGCTCCTCATCTCAGGATGTCCCAGCCTCCACGCCTGTTTCTCAGACGACCACGATAACCCCACACCTCCCAGCTTCCCCTCTCACTCCCCACACATGCTGACTACAGTGGCCACCAAGAGCCTTTAGGATAAGCCATTTCACACCACTCCTCCTTCCATGGTCTCCATCTCACTCAGAGCCGGAACAGAATCCTTACAGCGGCCACAAGGACCCAGACACCCAGCACAGGCATGGCCCACCCCTCTCTCAGCACCGACTCACTCCTCTCTGTTCCCCGTCCCCACCATGCTGCTATTCTGCGGCCCTGTGCTGCACACTTCCTGTCCTCCCTAGGGACACCTGTCCTCCCCCAGGCCCACGTGGCTCACAGCCACCTTCAGGAGGTGATAGGTGATTGCTTGAATGGCAGCTCTTTGTTGAGACCTTCCCACATTTGCAGTAATGTTTCCCACTGTGCTGCGTGAATAACATACCACCTATTCCTCTTCCTCGTGCCTTCTCTCCCCATCAGAAGGTACACTCCAGAACTATTAGTGCCAGTAACTTTGGTGCCTGTGCCACTGCGCACAGGACTCACACAGGAAGCCCCCTGCCCCGATGCAGAGGCTGAGGCCAACATCCCCATGGGAGCTTACAGAGACCTGAGGACAGAGTGCCAACTGTGACTGAGGGAATGGACTCTCCAGACTAGGGCATCACCTCTCTTTCCTTCCACACACATGGGGTTGGCCTAGAAGAATACAGGGAGAGGAGGGTCTGGAATCCAATCCCTGGGGGTGCATGCCCTTCCTTTCTGGCAGAGCATGCACCATCTTCCCACGCAGCCTGGAGACATGGCATATTTCCACCACGGCTGCCTTTAGTTTTAAGTGTGTGCCACAGGCATTGCAGGGTAATGGCTTTGCTGACAGATCTCTGGTCTGTATGGAACAAGATTGTCTGAGCCTCCCAAGGTGGGAGGATTCTCTGCACTGTGCCAGCGGGGGCCCTGCCAGGGTTTACTGGAGCCCTGTGTCCCAGAGAGAGTCATCACTTCTTCCTCTGTGGTCCCGGAGGCTCAGGGAGAAGCAGCATCAGCCTGAACCATGAATCTATAATCAAGTCCATCATCTGACTCTACCCCAAAGAATCATCCAGTCCACACACCTGTCTTTCTCACAATCAGCCATCAGGTCCACACACCACTCTCTCCCCCAAACAGTCATCAGGTCCACATACCTGTTTCTCCCCCAAACAGTCATCAGGTCCACACACCTGTCTCTCCCACCATCAGCCATCAGGTCCACACACCTGTCTCTCCCACCATCAGCCATCAGGTCCACATACCTGTTTCTCCCCCAAACAGTCATCAGGTCCACACACCTGTCTCTCCCCCAATCAGTCATCAGGTCCACACACCTGTCTCTCCCCCAATCAGTCATCAGGTCCACACACCTGTCTCTCCCCCAATCAGTCATCAGGTCCATACACCACTCTCTCCCCCAAACAGTCATCAGGTCCACACACCTGTCTCTCCCACAGTCAG
>PVJN01012654.1:0-50735 GCA_004026805.1 Lasiurus borealis
AAGTTTTCAGTCATTATTTCTTTAAATAGGTTTTCAGTATCTTGCTCTCTCTCTTCCTCTGGCACCCCCACAATTCTGATGTTGGTACGCTTGAAGCTGTCCCAGAGTCTCCTTACATTATATTCACATTTTTGGATTCTTTTCTCTTCTTGCTTTTCCAGTTGAGTGTTTTCTGTTTCTTTATATTTCAAATTTTTGAGTTGATTCTTGCCTTTCTCTAGTCTGCTGTTAGGACTCTGTATATTTTTTTATTTCAGTTAGTGTCTCTAGTTGGTCCTTTTTCATCTCCTCTTGGGGCTTGCTAATTTTATGTATCATCTCTAGCATCTCTAGTTGGCTCTTTTGTATCTCTAGTAGGCTTTCGCTAAATTTATCCGCCTTTTCTAGCATATTCTTGCAAAACCCTACAAGCGTGGTTTTGAACTCTATATCCAGTCGTTTTTTCCCCTCCATTTCTTTTGTTTTTGATCCCTTCCCTTGTCTTGGCATTTTCACTATGTCGGGGAAACTTTTTACTTGCAAGATCACAGAAGCCTCTGTTGAGCTTGGGATGGGTGGAGTCTCAGGGCTTAAGGGACCGCCTTGCCTTCCAGTCGGCCCTGCCCTCCACGGCCCCGGAGTCTCACATGACTGGGTAATCGCTGAGGTCCTTGTGCGCGCGCGTGCCCGAAGTGCCTCTGGACCACTGCCTTTCCAGCTCCCCTACTCCCCTGCGCACCAGGACCACACGAGTCTAGGTCTCCAGGGTTTCACCCAAAACAGGGGCTCAGTGGACTCAGAAGTGGCACAGTTGGGAGAGTCTGTCTCCCACCCAGTCGCAAAAGCCAGCAGCACAATTAGCAATCTGTCCTCAGTGTGGCGCCAGCGCCCTGTGTGTGCGCATGCGCGCCACCGTGACTAGACCTCCTATCTTTTGTGAATCCCCTAAGTTTCTGTGCACTTCTCCCTTTTCACAGTCCAAACTCCCCCGGTATGAGTTTCAGCTGGATCTGGGGTTTAGTGTCGTAGGATAAGGGGTTCAATGCCGTTGGGGGTCTCCGTTTCCCTCCCGTCAGAGAAAGCCAGCCAGGTACTCGGGCACCCACTCTCTCAGGGCGCGCGTCTCCGTACCTCAGCTTTTTGCAGTTCCTCTGGGTCTCTGTGAGCCCCTCTCTTTCCTTCTAGCTGTAGAACTTCCACTCAGCCAGCCTTCCTGTGGTTCTGGATGATGTCTGTTCTGTCTTTTAGTTGTAGTTTTGAAATTGTTGTGCGAGGCAGCAGTGTAGGTGTTTACCTATGCCGCCATCTTGGCTCCTCCTATGTATGAAGTTTTAAAAGCACATATTCCATCTTGATCCAGCTCCTGTACCTACTACTAAAGCTTAACTTTGTAGAATTCAATAACATTAATAATGTATCCAACATGTATGCGTATGTGTGTGCACAGTTGCCTACATCCAGGACTGTGCCTTGACTTACTTTCATTTTTAGACAAAGAGATTTATGAACAACAACTTACTTGGTGTTTCTTGTGATAAAGAGTTTATATCCTTAGCTGCTGTAGTTAGAGATGAAGCCGTCCCCTTTAACTAACCCACGTGGCTTAGTGAGGAATTTAGTGAAGTCCTTTTGGGCAACTCAGGATTGCTCTAATAGATGTTCTTAAAGAAATTCAACAGATGAGAAAATAGAGATGCAGATAAGTTCATATTTACATCACTCAGTTTTAAAGCTGCTGTGAGCCAGTCAAATAAAAGTGTGTGAGACTGGTTTATATTTTTCTTATCTGGCTAAATGGAACATTAGTTCATCTTTATCGGTTTGAGTGCTTTTCTGTCTGTTTTCATGCTGTAGCTGAATTTGTGCTAAACCCTCGTCTTTATTTCTTTCTGGATGACAACACTTGCTTTAAAGATGGCCTTGTAACTAGAGCATGCCCAATGCTTCCCCTCCTTGTCTTCTTCCTGGGACCCAGTGCATCTGAGGTAACCATGCTTATATAGATTTTATTCCTCTGCTGAAAATCTAGCAACCATTTTCAATCCAATTAAAAGTCACATTATTTAAGCTTTTAAAATTTAATTTTCTTAATACAAGTCTATACAAAGATACAGTGCTAAATCTTATTCTAAAACCTAACTATGTAGGATGCTTTAATATAATAATGTGAGATAATCTTAAATAGTGCCATATACATATATATATATTATACACACACACACACACACACATATATAGTATATATGTATAGTATATATATGTTGGCATATATGTGTATATATATATATACACACACATATATATATTAGAGGGACCTGGTGTATGAAAGTTGTGTACAGGGATGGGTGATCCCTCAGCCCAACGTACACCCTCTCACAATCTGGGACCTCTGGCTCCTAACTCTGCATCTGCTTGTCTGCCCTAACCACTCTGCCCTAACTGCTCTCCCCTGGCAGCTTGATCCCCCTAACTGTTCTCCCTTACTGACCTAGTTGCCCCTAACTGCCTCTGCCTCAGCCCCTGCCATAGTGGCTTTGTCTGGAAGGACGTGCAGATGGATGTTTGGAAGATGTCTAGTCTAATTAGCATATTACCCTTTTATTAGTATAGATGATTACCTGATACAACTAAAGATAAAATAATTTAGTGATCTAATTTGAGGTTAATGAAATGGTTCTGAGACAAGTGCAGAGGATACTAAAATGTGTCCTTTTGTGTTGTATTTTAGGTTAGTGAACCATCATTTACTGAGAAGAGTTTATGTCTATGACACAGTGTTCCATGCTATGGAAGTACATGAAAACTTCCAGTAGATTGTATCCCAGTGTCTGTCCATAGCTATATTTTATGAAAACAAACATTACATATACTACTTCTTTTTTTTAAAAAAAATATATATTTTATTGATTTTTTTTTCAGAAAGGAAGAGAGAGGAATAGAGAGTTAGAAACATCAATGAGAGAGAAACATCAATCAGCTGTCTCCTGCACACATCCTACTGGGGATGTGCCCACAACCAAGGTACATGCCCTTGCCCAGAATTGAGCCTGGGACCCTTTAGTCTGCAGGCCGATGCTCTATCCACTGAGCCAAATCATTTAGGGCACATATTACCTGTTATCATTTCTTTTCAAAAATCATTTCTTTTCACATTTTTTCTGTGCCTCAAATCCCCTAGTATTATTGTCAGTTGGATATTGAATACTTTATGGATAACTCAAATTCAATATACTCACAGTTTACATAATTGTTTTTCATCTCCAAATTGATATCCCAGTATCCATTTGAAACCTCTTTAAAAATTCTAAAACCTCTCAGTATCAAAATATGTACCTATGTCAGAAGTTTTTCAGAGAAATAAAAATATATATATATATTTATATGTATATATGTAAAAAAATATATATATATATAATTCAACTGATCTATTTATATATGTATTTCATAGAGGTATTATATTGAGATATCACTTTACCATAAGGAATAGGCTCATGTGATTATAGAGGCTGATAAGTCCAAAGAGCCAAATACCAAGGAGAGCCAGTAATTTCAGTTACAGTCCAAAAGCTGGCAGGCTTAAGATCCAAGAAGAGTCTGTTTTTATTTGAGTCTAAGGGCCCAGCTCAGACAGTCAAGCTCAAGAAGTTCCCTTTTAGCATTTTTATTCTGTTCATGTCTTCAGTTGATTGTATGAGGACCACCCACATTAGGGAAAGTAATCTGCTTTATTCAGTCTATCAAGTCAAACATTAATCTCATTTAAAAATATCCTCATAGACTCACCTAGAATATGCTTGATCAAATATTTGGGTACTCCCATAGTTCAGTCAAGTTTACAATAAAAATTAACTATTACAAGGACCATATGTTGTTTATTGCTAGTGAAAAAGTTTGTTATTTTGATCTGCACATTAAGTGGCCCATGATCCCCAAGCTAATAACATCTCATTATCTAAAGCATTTATTAGAGAAATTCAGGAAGACAGAAGTCTAAAAAATGGAAAGGAATATCTTGTGTAGCTAACATGCACTCTGCGTGTCTAGAATACTGACTTTTGCTAATGGAGAATTAAGAGTCTTTTTCTTTAGCTGTTTCCAAACCTATGTAATGTACATTATATCATCAATGTACCTAGAAAGAGAATGTTTTGTACAACAGGAGAATATTTTCCAAAGTCTCTTGACATCATATAAATCTTTGAATCTTAGATAATTTTAGGGTGAAATCTCCCTTCTACATTAATTTCTGAATTGAATACATAACAGTCTCTAGACTACTTTGACTCATGATGTTTTGCCTGGCAGATTTTTTTTAAGTTAATGTAGTAGTGATTCATGTTCTGATAATCAATATCACCAGTCTTTTAATTTTAAAGGAAGTTCCGGCAGAGCTCTTTTGTCAACACAGACTATAAGTATTACTTATATGCTTATATTATTTACAACTTGTTAAAGCTTTATATTCCTACACCAACAACACAACCAGAAAATAATGGAGTAACATATTGCCTTTTCCAGAGAATGTTTACATTTTATGTGAGTTCTCAAAATTTAGCCCATTGTTTTCTCAAAGCATGCTTTAAGGGCACAAAATGATTCTTTGTAACATGATTTCCTAGTCAAAACTTTTGAAAAATATTGCAGACTATATATCCTTTTGGAAGTTCAAAAACATGTGTGCCTGGCCCTTGTGGCTAAGTTGGTTGAGCATTGTCCCATGAATCAGGAGGTCATGGTCCAATTCCCAGTCAGGATATATGCCCAGATTGTGGTATCCATACCCAGGAAGGGCTGTGGAGGAGGCAGCCATTCAATGTTTCTATTCTCTCCCTTTCCCTTCCTCTTTCTGAAATTAAAAAAATAAATATTTAAAAAACCACAACAAAAACCTGTGCATTCTAAGTGCTCTGAGAAGGTCTGCAATAAAGAAGTTAATTCGTGTTTCCCAAACTTTATTGCATACTGAGGTTTTTTCATTGATGCTTCCTAATGTTGATTCCACCCATTCACATCATAATTAATATTCATTAAGCTTTTACTATATGTTAGATACCATCTGAAGTGTTTTATATAATTTCTAATTATACTCTCATAATCATCTGAGCCTGTGCTGTTATTATCATCATTTTATTGATGATATGATTGAAGTTCAGAGATGTTCTTTACCTTGCCCAAGGTCTACCAGAGTGGAAGACCAGAGTTTGAGCCTATGTTCACTCCTTGCCCCAGGTTCAAGGAGTAGAAGACCAGAGTTTAAGCTTATACTCATTTTATTTTGCTGCAGTACTGAGTGACCACAAACTTAATGGCTTAAAACAACACACATTCATTATCTTAACAGTTTTGTAGGTCAGAAGTCCAAAACAGGGCTAAGATCTCACTGGGCTAAGATCAAGGTGTGGGCAGGACTGCATTCCTACATTCTATAGGCTCTAGGGAGTAAATGTTTCTAGTTCATTGGGGTGTTGTTAGAATTCAGAATCATACATGTGTAGGACTGAAGTCTCTATTTCTTTGTTGGCTTTCAGCTGGAGGCCTTCCTTCCTTACTATATGCCTCGCTCTGGTCGTTGCACAAAATTGCTCCCTATATTACCAACACGAAAGCATGCCATTTTTTTCATGTTGCTCTCTTTCTTGCCCACCTTTCTGACTTCCTCTTCCACTTAATATGAGAAATACTGTTAATGAAATTTTAAGTATACAATACAGTAGTGTTAACTATAGTCATGATACTGTGTTGAAGATTTCTAGAACATATTCATCTTGTGTAACTGGAATTTCCCCCCAGGCCCTGGCAACCACCATTCCACTCTCTACTTCTATGAGATTGACTCTTTTAGATATTTTATATAAGTAGAATAATATAGTTTGTGTTCTGTGATTGACTTATTTCACTTTGAATAATGACCATAAGGTTTATCCATGCTGTCATATATTGTAGGATTTCTGTCTTTTTAAAGATAGTGTGTTCTATTATATGTGAATTCACATGATTAAATTGGGGTCACCCAGATAGATAATACAGATGATCTCTCGCATTTTAAAATTCTTGACTTTGATCCTATCTACAATGTCCCTTTTGCCATGCAAAATAAGATTTATCACAGATTCCAGTGATTACCACAGACTTCTTTAGGGGGCTGGTTATTCTGCCATTCAGAGTCTGCTTGCTTGACTTTAAGGCCATGTGGTTATCAACCATGATCTGTTGTTTTAAGAATATCATATACAACATAGAATGTTGGGAAATATTTTTCTAGTTCAAAATAGCAACCCAAGTAGTAAAAATGTTCACCTGGGGCATGTCTGGGGAACACTAGTTAGGTTTCCAGGTGTCAACACACAAAAGTGGCTACAAAATGTTCATTTGAGTGGAGCAAATACATTAAATGCAGCACAATTCAAGAAACTCTAAACCAACTTATTTCTCAAACCTATAGAAAATCAGTGATAAAGAGAAAGTATAACCTTAAATATTATTTCTTTGGCTATATTCCCCTGATAAAGTGCCCTGTAACTCTATGAAAGCCCATTTTGTTTACAGATGATTGGTTTCTAAAACTCACTTCAGTGATTTAAACCATGGAGAGCAAAATTGCTTCATGTATTTCTTATATGACTCTAGCTTTGGTTTTAACATTTCCGGCTTTAGTAAAGCCACATACTTGAACATTTTTACAGGGATCTTTTTCTCTCCCATACTCAGCATTGCTTTTGGAAGAGTTTTTGAAATTGCAAGTAGCATATAGCTGAACACTTATGGTGGCCTGGCTACAAAATGCAGTCCTTGCCAGATGTTCAGTATGTGTTTTGTTATGTGAGAAATTCATCTATTGATTGCCCTAAGATATCTTCAATATTTTCACCCAGCATTTGTTTTAATTTGAAGAAAAATAGTGGTTAGAGTAGTTATCAACCTGGGGTAGAATAGCTTTTTTTTCCTCTGGATTTCATATTTTTGTTTTCTAAAATTAATCAGTTTATATCAAATTTACTAGTACAACATCATCACATGGTATTGATCACTGTGAGTGAAGCTATCTTTAGTTAAACCTCCCTCATCACTCTAGAATGAATCCTCTTGACTGTATTCCAGTCATAGTTTAGTTCAATAGTTGTTTTGCAAATATTTTCTCTTAGTCTATGGCTTCCTTTTTATTTTATTAGGAGTTCCTTTTTCAGAGAAAAAGTTTTAAAATTTTATAAAAGAATTTAAATACAGGCTGACTATTTTGAACTTGTTACTATATGGAGATATTTTGAGCACTTCTAATAAAACTAGATTTCTCTTCAGCATTCTCCTGCATTCTTGCATTTTAGCTGCTTATAACATTTCCGCAAAATAGACACCATTTCATTTTAGCAAAGGGGAAATGGATGCCCTAGAGATCCAATGGATTGTATGTATATATTGTCTTTTCCTTGGCTTTCATTGTTACTTTGCAAAATCAATATTCTATACAATAAAAGGCTAATATGCAAATAAAATGACATAACAATTAGGAATAACCAAACAATTAGTTGCTATGACATGTGCTGACCACCAAGGGGCCTGTGCAGAACATGGCGGGTGTTGGCCATGGTGGGATGGTGGAGCAGATGAGCAGGGATACCAGACCAAGGTGGGGTGCCAGTTGCTGTCATTGGGGTGAGCCTCTGGTGAATACTGAAAATTCTTTGCTCCCGCGTGCTGTGGTCCTGCCTGGCACTTGCACCCGCAGCTGGTGCCTGGTGCCGGTCCTGGTCACTCGGTGCCATGAGCAGGCACAAGTGGCAGATGCTGGCCCTGCTTGTTCCTGAGGGCATCTCCACCTCTCACTGCTCTCAGGGGCAATTGGGGCAGCAGCCACCTGTTGTGCCTGCTGACAGTGCAAGCCCCATTCGCACCTGCTGCTGGCACTGGCCCCTATTCTTCCATGCTGTCAGCGGGTGTGAGCGGGGCTGGTGCCATCAGCACGTGTGAGTGGCGGTGGTGGGAGCAGAGCTGCTGGCAGACAGGGGACAGGGGGTCGTGAGGGAGGAGTTGGGTAGGCATGTGGAGGATGGGCCTAGACCTTCCCTGTGCCTACTGCAGCCTTGCAGCCCACTATTACTTTCAAGGTGCACAGATTTGTGCACTGAGCCCCTAGTGTTATCATATTTTGCTATTAATTTGTTAAAGAGATATAACTATATTTATGGAAGAAGGAGGCATTTTAGGGCTTTATGAATAATTTTATAGTTACTACCCTATACTTCTGAAAAATAATTCAGTCATAATCACAAACCATTCCATGTAAAATCAATGTAGTTTCTCTTTAGAATATTTCAGTTTTTTTTTATAAAGACTCAGGGGTTGGTGATGTGAGTAGTATGTAATTACTTGCACCTTGCTTATAATTTTTTAGAATGATTTTCTTGCTGTGTAATCTTTAGCTACCTTATGAACTGCTAGTCTCTTTGACTACCTTGCATTTCCCAAATTTTGTGATTGACATTCAGTACAATTATATTCACCTATAGCAGAATAGTCACATAGCCATAAATCTTCCACAATTTGGCCAAAATAGTTAGGTGTTTTCACACATTGTATTTATATTCTGACATTTATATTTTATTTCTGAGATAATATGGTTTGCTATACTTATTATTCAGCTTCATTCCTCCTCTTACTGACTGTGATCCTCCAATACTTTGTCAATATTGATAGCTTAAAACTAACTTAATCTATCAGTAACTGTGTATTATGAGGTTTACTTATCCAGTGCACATCCTGGATTGATTAAGCTGGCTGTATCAATAACTCCCTCTATGGCTAAGTATAAAGTGCTTATCTGTGATTGGTTTCATTAGTCACTCAGTAAGAATCTAAAATAAATAAATAAATAAATAAATAAATAAATAAATAGGAAAGAAAAGAAAAGAAAAATAAAAAAAAACTTAAAAGAGAAAAAAGATTCAGATTTATTATCGAAGCTCTGATAGAATACTTGTAAGTAGCATCACTGTTTACCTCTCTCTACACAAAGGACAATATAATTCTGTGAATTTCCTTTTTAAAATATGATGTTAGAGGACAAGTTGTAATATGTGCTATGTTTGAAATTGTGGACATAATGAGTTGTTCTGTCAAAATGTATTCTGATATCTAAACCAGCATAATGGATTATTTTCCGGAATTGGTTATATGTTCATAGGCCTATATCTAGATTAGGTCACTGACTTAGCCCTGAACTAGCAGAGGGCAAGACCAGGAAAAATTTACTCATCCCATTTCTTGTTAAAAATAGTACCAAGGTAAACTTTTACTTTTTAAAAAATAAACAAATAGAAATACCAGCATGGAAACTGTGAAAAACAGATTGCAAATTAAGGGAAAGAGTTTTTTAACAAAGTTGACTAACAGGGAGAACACAGTTATAAAGTTAATTTATTTCCTCAACCAAAAGAAAATTTCAGGCCATTATTATAAAGTCTCAAGAGGCCAACTCCTTTTCATGAAGTTAGTTCCTTCGTATTTTTTTAAATCTCAGTTTACAAGTCATCTTCTGACCTTTGTGTAAATTAAGTTAGCCCTTTTATTGTTGCTTTCACAATTCATTCACTTCCTTTACAGTACTAATTATAATTTTAAATTATATACTTGTTCTTTTAATTCACTTGCTCCTGAAACAGAACATAATTCCATAAAAGCAGTTACAGTGTAACACCCAACAAATATTTTACCATTAGTAACGATAAAACTTACTGAATACTTTGATTAAAAAACTAGACACAGAAAGTTGTGGGATACCTGGTTGACCAAGGAAAAAACACTAGTCAACAAAAAAGTTAAAATAGAATTTTGTATCAGAAAGACCAAGTGATTTATGTTTTAAAGATACACTTTTTAAAATGTTCTGTTTTGTTTTCACATCAAGAAATAATGCTGTATCACTTATTACAGAACAAAAAGTATCATAAAAAATGTAGCAGTTGATGGAACATTATGATTAACAATATAGACTATGATTCTATAAGGAGCTGATTTGGTTATTTGAATCTATCATTAACAGGGGTAAAACAATATGTAAAGGCTTAGTGACTCTAAAATTTATTTTATTTATCTGTAAAGTGAACACAAAATAAATTCTACTAAATAGAATTGCTTTTGAGGATTGGTCATGAAATTTTATATAAATTAAACATTACCGAATAGATAGAACACAGAAAGTATATAAAATTTATCACAGTATGGGGCACATTATAAAACATTTATCATATATGAGCTATTAGTATATTTTTTGTGTTGAATGAATAAACTAGACACTAAAATAAAAATAGCATTTGTACCATTATTGTACAAATATCTTTAAGAATGACTAACCAGACTTACCAGTACCATGAGTAAATAAGAATGTAAAATGGGCTAATAAGCCAGTCTATTAGCTCATTATTATATTCTATAATATACAATGTAATGGGGCACTTAATATGTACTAAAAATAAAATGTCAATAGTCATCATTGTTAAAAAGTTTATAAAAGTGAGAAATATTGGGAAACTTTCTGATCATTTAAAGAATACATTTGATTTTAAAAATTGTACTCATTCATTCAATTATTCATTTATATAACAAATACTTATTGAGTACCAATTTTGCTAGTCAGTATGGGCATTGTAATCAATTGAATAATCCCCCTCAAATGTTTATGTTCTAATTCCTTGAACCTATGAATATGTTACTTTATATTAAGAAGGAATATTAAAGTTGCAGGGGAATTAAGGTTGCTAATCAACTGATTTAAAATAAGGAGATTATCTTAAATTGACTAGATTTATTCTAATCACAAGGGTCCTTAAAAGTAAATAATTGAGGCTGAAAAAAAAGTCACAATGAGAAGGTATCAACCCACTTAGAAGCTAGAAAAGGCAAATAAATCAATTTCCCTTAGAGCCCCAGAGAAGACTAGAACCCTTGCCGATACTTTGATTTTAGCCCAGTGTGACTCAGACAACAGAACTACAGAATTGTAAGATAACAAATCTATGTTATTTTATGCCACTAAATGTGTGATAATTTGTTATACAACAATAAAATACTAGTACAGGTATAACAATAGATGAAAAGAAACATGAGTTCTGACCTAATAGAACTTACTGTCTGGTAGGAGGGTAACTAATCCTAACTAATAAAAGAGTAATATGCAAATTAACTACCACTCTGCTACGCCCACAAGCCACAATCTCCAGTCAATCAGGAGCCAGTATGCAAATTAATCCCAACCAAGTTGGCTGTGACCATGGAGCAGCAGGAGGCTTGGGTTTCTCTGGCAATGGAGGAAGCCAAGCTTTCTACACACCCTGGCAGGCCCAGGCCTCTACTCAAGGCTACAAAGTTTCAATTATAGAAGATAAGTAAGTCTCAACAAAAATGCCAGCAGCCATAGAGCTGGGTTGCCCTTGCCTTGGCCTCTGATACAAAGTTTCACTTATAGAAGATAAATAAATCCCAACAAAAATGGCTGCAGCCATGGAGCAAGCTTGAGGCTTGGCTCCACTTAAGGCTACAAAGTTTCAGTTATAGAAGATAAATAAATTGCAGATACCAGGGCCTCTGCTTGGGTCTCTGGGGGGCATAGCTGGCCTGCAAACCACCACAAGCCCCTCACCCAGACTGCCCCATGCCCCAAAGGAACCCCCATCCTGATCCAGGACACCCTTTAGGGCAAACCATCCAGCCTCCACTCATACACCAGTCCTCTATCCTATCTAATAAAAGAGTAATATACAGATTGACCATCACTCTAACTTACAAAATGGCTGCCCCTATGTGGTCAAAGATGGCTTCCACAAGAGGGCCAGTAGGGTAGAGCAATTGGGAGGGACCAGGCCTGTAAGAGAGGGCAGTTGGGAGTGATCAAGCCTGCAGGGGAGGGCAGTTAGGGGTGACCAGGCGGCAGAGGAGGAAAAATGGGGGAACTGGGCCTACAGAGACCTAGATGGGAGAGGGTGCAGGCTGGGCTGAGGGACACCCCCTCCCTGTGCATGAATTTTGTGCACTGGGCCTCTAGTCATATAATAATAATAAACATCAGTGTAAAGCAGTAACTGTGTGAGTGCTATGGAAAAATATAGGCTTTGAGATATTTATTTATATTTAAAAACAATTATGCTTTAAAGTCAGTATAAAGTGTGCAAATCATCATAGTTATGATTAATTCTGAATAGCTCTAAATTGTCCATATGAAGTTTATTATACATGATTTTGGATATATTGGGTGAAACAGTAATTCTTAGACAAACTAAAGCATGATAACCAATAACAGAGATAAAAAAAGAAAAGCAAAATTCAGATGCAGAGTAGTTGGGTGTCAAATGTGTCCTGTTTTTAGAAAACAATTAAATAACTAACAATGACTGGAATTTGGGATGCAGAGTATGCTAAAATATTTCTGCTTTTCTTCAGCATTTGCTGTTTTATTTTTCATCTCAAGTTTTTAAAACTTCACTTTCAATAGTGAAGTGCTAGATATAGTCACATTAAATTTAAAATAAAATAAGTGTTCATGAATTTTAATACTTTTAAAAGTCATTCTAGACATTCTAACCAATGAAATGGGACAAAATTAAGAGCTGTAATCATTATAAAGCTTAAGATAGAAGAATTTTTTAATTTTTACTTTATTATGGTAAAAACATTTACAGATAATATTATATACCTAGAAACTCTAAGAAAATAAACTGAAAACCCCTATAGGTACTGGTAAAATTATTACATATAAAATAAAAAAATAGCTTTCTCTTAGAAGTTATATCTTAAAAGAAAAAAAAATCATTAACAAACAAATCATGAGGTTCCAAGGAAGACCCTAACCAGTTAAGATATAGAATCTGAATAAAGAGAAAAAATTAAACAAACAAACAAAAATATACACACACAAAAGGCATGGAAAATGCCCTGTGGATTAACTAAGAACATTTTAAGTTGAAGAACTCTGTCAGCATGTTTGGGTAGGAAGAAAATTTGGGGAGGAATATGAAGGAGCTACAGCTTATATAAAAATCTAGTAGGGTTTGAGAGAAATCTTAGAAACCAATGGGAAATGGGAGTGTTCAACAAATTACTTTGGAATAAAAACATTGGGTCCTTGTTGCACATAATTTACCAAATTAGATGTCAGGTAAAATTTTAAAATTAATATCTTATTGCTATCTATAACAATAAAAGTATAATATGCTAATTAGATCATACATCCTTCTGGGATGTCCTTCCAGACGATGAAACCAGGACTGTGAAGGAAGCCCGGGTTCCCAATGCCTCCTGGCCGTCAGAGACAAGCCAGGGTCCTGGGTGCTGGAGGGAAGCCGGTGCTGGCAGCCAGGAGAAGGAAGGCCTACTGTTGCATGAATTTTGTGCATAGGGTCTCTAGTGTGTGATATAAAAGAAAATGTAGATGCCCTTAAATTAACAGATAATGGAGGGCTCAATAAGCATCAAAAACATGAAAGGTCAATAGATTTAACAGTACAACAATATAAAATGGCTGCATGGTAAACATCTTGTTTAAATTTAAATATTTATTATAAACAAAATAATATTTATAGCCATCATAGTTGATCTAAAGTTAATATCCTTATGAAGAGATCTAAAAACACAATGAGAAACTTGTTAATTAAAAAAATTAACTGGTTTGACTCAGTGGCTAGAGCATCGGTCTGCTGACTGAACAATCCCAAGTTCGATTCCAGTCAAAGGCATGTACCTTAGTTGCTGGCACATCCCCAGTAGGGGGCGTGCAGGAGGCAGCTGAACCATGTTTCTCTCTCATCAATGTTTCTATCTCTCTATCCCTCTTCCTTCCTCTCTGTAAAAAAATCAATAAAATATATTTAAAAAATAAAAAAAAATTAAAAAAATTAAACATGAATATATTCAACTTCTCTAATAATCAAATATCCTATGTGCAGATTAAAGTAACAAGAATATATAAATTTTTACTTATTACCTTAGAAATGTTGTGTTAAATATCAATATCAAATACTAATAGTATTTGATATTGATATTTAACATATCATCATTTTATAGTGGGATGCTGCTGTTTCTGGGATTATTAGTAAAGAAATAAAGATGCTTACCCCTCCCCCCCTTTTTTTAGAGAGAGGTAGGGAGAGGATGTGAGAGAGAAACATCTATTGTCTGCCTCCTGCAGGAACCCTGTTAGGGGATCAAGCCCACAACTGGGCATATGCACTGACCAGAAATCCCACTAGCAACCTTTTGGTTCTTAAGACAATGCCCAACCAACTAAGCCACACTGGTCAGGGCTAGATAGATTTTTTTTTTAAATCAATTATCAGTATATAGCAAAAGACCTACATATTCATATATTTTAAATAATATTCTCAATTTTTGGACTCTACCTTAATTAAATAATCATGGGTTTTGACAGGGAAGATTTTTGTATTATGATTTTAACCCCAGAATTTAGTACAATAAAGGCACTTAATACATACTTTAAAATAAAAAAATAACCACTTTTTAAGGGGCAAAAATAAAATAAGCCTAAATATCCAGTAGATAAAATTTATATATAAGTATATAAAAAGTTGTATACAGTTATACAACTTACGTGCGGTTAAGGTAAATGTGGTAGCCAGCTCCAAGATGGTCTCAGTGACCACTCACTGCCTTCTGGTGTTCATGGATCTGTGTAATGTCCTCCCCTTAAGTATGGGTTGGCATTAGTGACTTGTTTCTAATGAATAACGGTGGAAGTGATGGTATATGACCAGAAGACTGGGTCATAAAAGGCAATATAATAAACCAATCTCTCTTTTGCTCTCTTTGTCTCTCTCCCCTGCTCCCCTGTCACCTCCTCAGGGAGAAGCTATGTGGAATAAGCTCTATGGAGTAGTCCATGAGCCTCTCCAAGTCAATAACTAGATGAGTGAGCTTCAAGTGAATCCTTAGGGCCAAGTCAATTCTCCTGTAGCTGCATAATGGTGGTCACAGTTTGACTGCAACCTCAAGAGACACTCTGGGCCAGAACCTCCCAGAGAAACCTGCTCAAATTCCTGACAGTCAGAAACGTTGTGACATAATAGATACTTGTCTCAAGTTCTATAGTAAATTGTTATGCAACAACAGATACCTAATATATAGTAAATTCCAAGATGAATTATTAAGCAATTGTAAACTCGTGTTCTCAAAGACTATTTAATGGCACAACTGCGTTCACATGGAATAGCATCAAGGGTAATAAAAACATGAAGTAGAATTTTATGCACAGTATAATTTTAACTTAAATTCATCTTTATACATCTTAAAAGAAAACATACCCCAAAATTGATAGTAATGCTGCATATGATATGGTAATTTACCATTTATTTTTCTCCATTTACCTATTTTTCCCTGAATGTTCTGTAATGAGCTTATATTCCTTTTATAGTCAGAAACCATAAAGGAATCATTAAATATTGCCTATAAATTTGTACAAATATATTTCCATGAAATCCATTTGAAAAAAGAATAAGACATTGTTACATCCAAAGGGAAATAAATAAAAGAATAAGTTATAATATTTATTGCATATCTCCTTCCTTATTGTTGGTCATAGTTAGGAAACATGTCTTCTGTATAGTCAGAACATACCTTTCTTTTACCATTGAGGATGTTTCCCTTAACCTAACAATTCCTGTAATCGTGGATGTAAAATCTTTTGATCTTCATAATTTTTCTCACTCATGTTCCTCTCTTTGAATTTCCTTTGCCCTTGTAAATAAGTTGGCTTGGAGACTGGGTCAGTCTATGCTTCCCTCCCAAGGTCCAGCAAACTCTTAAGAGGAGGAATATGGAGACAAGTCTCCACACACCTTTAATGGGGCCTTAGGCAATGAGAAAAGCCTCTGGTACTTGAAAGAACATAATCTTGGGTCACACAAATATGAATTCACTTGTTTGTTCATTCACTCATATATTTATTCAACACATTTTTTTGCTAAGTATTTACTGTGTACCACGTGTCATGCTTGATATACTAGTATAATGTGAGTTCCTACACCCCAGGAATGACTTCGTGAAAGTGGAGTTGAAATAGCGTAGATTAAGACTGGGGTGGAAGGAAGCATGGTGTTTACTAGGGACTGAGAAAAGTTCCTCAATCCAGAGTGGAATGAAAGCTTGAATATGGTTCTAGATCTCAGTGGAGAGTTGGTAGGAGGCTGTTCACAGAGAGCTTTCAGACCATTTAGGAAGTTCATTCCAAGCCCCTAGGGTGGTGGGTGGGAAGACAGCTCCCTGACATTTGAAAGCTGGCCTGAAACTCACAGCAAAGCTAAATTATTCTCCTGTTAAATATAAACAATTTCTGAGAAGACTAATCTTAGACAAGGTTTCTCAGAAACCATGATAGGATGAGACAAAATACAACTTCTTAATAATTTTTATTAGTAAAGGCAAAAAAATAAAGTCACTGTGCTACCTGCAAAGCACCAAACACTCCATTCCTTAGCCACAATATATAACTACTGCTCCTTTACCTTTATAGTTTTATCTTTGTGGTTATCTAGATTTATTGAGATATCCAATCATTGATTAGCACCTGCTTTTTGACAGCATTCAAACAAAAGTAAAAATACACTTCCTTAGACTGCTCCCTAACCAATTCAACCAAATCCCAAATCCTAAAATAAATTCTTTGCAACACCCTTTTACTTTTATTGAGATCCCCCATGGTACTCATGGTGTATGTTTTCCCTCACTGCAATGAATAATAAACTCAACTTGTTTTACTGTATTTATAGTGTTGGTGGTCTTTGGCTAAAGGATATTGATAGCACTTGAAGTATTTTTTTAAATTGTTGACAATTTCTCCCCATTTTGCCAACCTCTACCCAATCCCTACCTTACCCCTGGCTTACCCGACACTACTGTCTGTGTCCATGGGCTATGCATATATGCACATATGTTCTTTGGCTAATCTCTTCCAGTCTCCCTTTCCCCCCTAACCTTTGAGAACTTTCAGTCTGTTCCATACATCCATGCCTCTTGGCCTGTTTTGTTGCTCAGTCCACTTTGTGCATTAGATTCTACAAATAAATGAGATCATGTAATACTTGTCTTTCTCTGACTGGGTTATTACATTCAACATAATATTCTCTAGATCCATCTACACTACTGCAAAGGATTAAAAAAATCCTTTTTTTTAGACCTGCATAATATTACATACAGCTCTTGTGTCTACTCATTTACTGATGGGCACTTCAGCTATTTCCAAATCATAGCTATTTTATTTTATTTCTATAATTTAAACTCTTTACTGTTAAAGTATTACATATATCTCCTTTTTCCCCCATTGACCTCTCCTAGGCAGCTCCCACCATTCAGCACATGCCCTCATCCCCCTAATGTCTGTGTCCATGGGTTATGGTTATATGCATGCATATGAGTCCTTAGGTTAATCTCTTACTCCCACCTCTGACCCTCCCCTTCCTTCCCTCTGAGGTTTGATGATCTATTTGATGCTTTACTGCCTCTGTATCTTTCTGTTCATCAGTTTATAATGTTCTTTATTATCCACAAATGAGTGAGATCATGTGGTATTTTTCTTTCATTGATTGGTTTGCTTCACTTAACATATGATCTCCAGTTCCATCCAGGTTGCTGCAAATGCTAAGAATTCCTTTTTTTTATGGCAGCATAGTATTCATGTGCCAGTGGTTTGTTAAAGAATTGCTCCTATGAGAAATATGTAAGACAGTAAAGGAAAAGGAAAGAATGAAGTCAAGCAAGAATGCAATTACAGACAAAAATCCCAATTTCTGCCTGGTTCTCAGGGAGTCCTGACATGTAGGTTGCACCTCAAAATTTGTATCAACTTGAGGTAAAAACCTAGGCTATTAGACTCTGACATTAATCATTGGTTAATGGATGCTCCAGAGGCACATATGTGTGCATGAACTTCCAGTTCCAGTAAACAAGGACAACTACAAAAAAAGAGTCACAGATGGGGGTTATTTGGAGCGAACACAAGTGAGGGCAGAGTGTCACAAAAATGGTCAAAGATTTTCCAGGGGATCTGGTGGAACACTTCCATTTATTTTCTCCCCATCTTTATTTTCTACCACTGGAATGACCTTCCTAAGAATAATGACAATGGGAATATAGTGCTTTGGAGGAAACTCTACAGAGACATGGTGTGGACCATTGGCACCTACAAAACAATTTTACACAGTAGGATCTTAGTCTAGATCTAGACATTTATTTTAATTTAATTATCCTGAAATTCTTTATTTCAAATATAACTCCATAAGGAGCATCTCATGGCAAATTCAGATCTCCTTGCAACAGGTTCAGTTTTGTTTCCTTTTTCATTCTCCCAGTAAATGTGTTCAAGACCTACAGGACCAGCTTTACCATCTGTCACATCAATGGATGTGTTAAATGTTTAGTACATTGCCTGGCACTGTGTAGGTCTTAAGTATATAGTAGCTATCTTTATGATTGTTTCCTTCTACAGCCCTGTGAGAACAGAAAGTTAAATGCTAAGGCAGACGATTACCTCTTTTTTTTTTTTTTTTTGCTGTTATTGACCAGTTATCTACTATCACTTCTGTTCTCCCAAGACTTGAAAGATGTGTTGACTGCACTATGTGACAGGACCATGTAACTTACCCTTTTTTTGGAACTGGAATATCTTCTTTCCTTATATTTATCCAGCAGAGCTGCAGTGGCTCAGTAACACACATGTCTTGCATAACTTTGTGGAGGGAAGGTTTCCAGAAGTCTCTGTGACTGCTTGGAAGCAGCAAAGGAAGGGAAGATAAGCTGCCAAGATACCTCTTCCATCCTAATGAGCACTAATTGAATGTCTATTTGAAAAATAAGTAACATTATAAAGACATCATCACTCAGATGATTTGAGCTGCTGCCTGGCCGATGCAGTTCTGTGTCTCAGAAGTGATTTTATAAGCCAGTTAAGATAGGTTACATATTTTAAATATTGTATTGGCTTGGAGTGATCAAGTATTATAGGCTTTTTTTGGGCCAGCCCTCAGAAAAATGGTGAAGAGAAGCCTCTGCCCAAACCTTCAGCTTTGGAGCTCTCTACCCTTCTAAGTTTTCATCTGAGTATACCCTGCTTTCCCAAAGTGCTAGCCTTTCCTGTCTCTGTCTCTAATTACAACCTGTTCATTCACTGTATGCTAACTAATTAGGCCTAAGGTTATAAGACAGGGAAAGGCAGGGACTTAGCTATGGAACCTAGCCTAGGAATATACAGCTAATTGTGTGCATAATCAGAAATGAATTTCATAATAGCTTGCATAATTTTATTGAATTCTTTGATAAGAATAAGAATAAGGGTGGATGTTTGGTGGTATTTTAATGGAATTAAAGCCAGGGTCTTTAGAATACCTAAATGCTGCTCAATCATTCCATCCTCTCTCAACAAGTTCAGAGAAATCTAAGTGCAAAGGGGAAAAAGAACCAGCAACAACACAAAGAGAACAAGGATAAATTTATTTGAAATACATTGACAATTATGTATTGATCTCTAACACAATGATGTTTGGCAAAATATTAATTATAAAAAAATGTAGCCTGGACTCTGTTTTCGAAAGGAATGTCTGGGGATCTGATCAATCAAGGCATCATCTGTATTGAGGCAAATGCTGGGAATGAACATTAGCAGATCCGGTTTTGAAAGGAAAGAGAGCTGGAAGTTATCCTAATCTGACCTTTCTTGTTGTTTGTTTTCTTTCAAATGCACAGAGATCCTAGACTAAATTAAGCAAAGCTGTGATTGTCCTGACCCTCCTGGATGAGATTCCTCTAATATCTTTCTTTGTCTCTTTTTAATCCTCTTGGAGCAGTGATTTTTAACCAGTATGCTGCAATAATTTGTAAAATACAATACACGACTAGTTAGTCAGGACACTGATCACTTTTCCCTTAGATTGTCAAGTAAAAAAAAATAACAACAGCCAACATAATAATAGCTGACTGGTGTGAATGCTCTGTCTTGAACCATCTCTCTCTATAAAACCCAAATATGCAAATAGACTGTATAGCAGAACTGGTCACTATAATGTGCTCTTATCAACAGGGGGTGAACATGGAACATGGCAGATATTGGCCAGGGAGGAATAGTAGAGTAGGTGAACGGGGGTTCAGACCAAGGTGGGTTGCTAGTCGCTGTCATCAGGGCAAGTCTCTACTGGTTACTGAAAATTCTTTGCTCCCACACGGTACAGTCCCACCTGATACTCACACCTGCTGCGGGTGCTGGCCCCACTTACACCCACTGCCAGTGCTGAAGCGAGTGCTCACACTTGCTGCCAGCGCCTGGAGCCAGCCCTGATCACTTGGCGCCATCAGTGCCTGAGGGGTGATCAGGGCAGCAGCCACCACTTGCACCCACTGATGGTGCTGGCCTTGCGCACACCCGCTGCTGGCGCCTGCCCCAGTTGCTCTGTGCCATCAGTGGGTATGAGTGGGGCTAGATCCTTCAGTATATGGAAGCAGTGGCACTGGGAGTGGTGTTGCTAGCAGACAAGGGACCAGGACCGTGATGGGAGGGGCCAGGCGGGGGCGCCCCTGTACCCACTGCAGCCTCGCAGCCCATAGTTCCTTTCAAGGTGCACAAATTTGTACACAGGGCCCCTGGTAAGCATATAATAGAATTGCATCTTATTGGTCATGTAGCATAATAAGGTTGTGTCTGATTGGTTAGTTCTTGGTATGCAACAAGTCATTTTATAGCAAAAGTAAAGCAATCAAAAGTATACCTATTTTTTTGTCAGATCAACAAAAAATATATTTTTTGGTGTACTGCAAAATTCTAGTAATTTAAGTATGCTATGAGATGAAAAAAGTTGAAAATTGCTCTCTTAGAGTAACTGAAATGGTGGTCTCTGAAACTGACTAGAACAAACATTAAATTAACTTTAAGGCCAAATTATTCATTAGGATGAAATTGCACTCTCCATTTTATTGAGCAACTTATATTAATGGTGGTAACCAGTAACCAACTTTTGACCTAATTCAAATAAAGCCAAATAATAATAGTCCAAATACTATGTAAATTCTTTACAAAGCTCTTTTTATTCTAACCCCTGATTAAGAGAAACAGAAGGTCTGGTGCTTGAGAACAGGGGGCTATGAACAAGCATGCCTGGTACAGTCCAGGCTGACACATAGGAACTAGATGACATTGTTGTACAATTTATTTATATTAATTGAGACATTACTGGGGGCGGGGTGAAAGATTTATTATATCTAGATTTATTTTCCACCACATTAGTGCAAATCAATTAAAAAGCCCTAATGTTAGGAAGTTATCTTTCATTGAGAGCAGATTTTGATTTTTTAAAATAACTACCACTTAGATATAAAAGAGAAATATAAACTATGCTAATATGTTCTTTTTTTCTCCTTCAAAGTGATGCCATGAATAAAAAAATGCTATGTTGTTTTAATTTTATTTCTTTGGTTGCAAGTGACCTTTAAATATGTTTTCCTGTGTAGTTGGTTGCCCTCCTTGCCTGCACTCCCCACCTTTGGAAGATGAATTGCCCACTCACGACCTTTGCCTTATGGAATTGTATCTACTTATATTAAGACCTTCATATATCACTTTCAAATGACAGGGGGAAAGTTGTATTCCAGTAGCAGGGCTCATGTTACTAAAACTCATAAATGCCTGGCTTTCATCCTCTCTTCACTTCCTTTGGCTCCAGGTCTCCATGAAGTGCCATCTTATTTATTTATTTATTTATTTATTTATTTATTTATTTATTTATTAAATATATTTTATTGATTTTTCACAGAGAGGAAGGGAGAGGGATAGAAAGTCAGAAACATCGATGAGAGAGAGACATCGATCAGCCGCCTCCTGCACACCCCACACTGGAGATGTGCCCGCAAACAAGGTACATGCCCCTGACCGGAATTGAACCTGGGACCTTTCAGTCCACAGGCCGACGCTCTATCCACTAAGCCAAACCAGTCTCAGCCATCATATTTATTTTTGTTATTATTGTGAGCACTGATGGCCCTTGTCCTATTCAGTCTATAATATTCTCTATTTTTCTCCTCTTCCTTTTTTCAATATTTTTCTGTTTTTCTCTTTTTTGGGAGAATTCATTTCTTAGAATCTTTCCTGCCATCTTTCTTATGTGTAGAGTCTATCCACTATTGCTCTCAATTGATACTTAGATTACCTTTGTTAATTTCAAGAAACATCTAATTGAACCAACCTGTCAAAGGCAGAGGTCTCTTTTGGTAGTCATTACAAATAGTTACCTTTGAGTTCTTCCAGTAATTATAAAAACAAAGGTACTGTGGGAGCGAGGGCTGCTTCCTGTGAAGAGAACCTCTGTGAGGAAACAGACTTACAGAAGAGTTTGGGAATTTTTGAAATCATGATCTTGGGCCTGGGAAATCACAGACTAAACAGATTCTTTTCACCTACCTGTTCCCAAACCTACATGTAAAAGATGATGTGCAAGATGTGGATAAAGGTGAATATTTCCTAGAACAATGCCAATACATTTTTCAAATTATTTCTAGATTTCTTGACATTGTCTCATATTTTCTTCTTCAAGAATATAAATGTGAGAATTGGTTAACCTTAAGGCAGGAACAAAAATTTTATATCTTTTTAAAATAATATTTTTATTGATTTCAGAGAGGAAAGGAGAGGGAGAGAGAGATAGAGACATCAATGATGAAAGAGAATCTTTGTTTGGCTGCCTCCTGCATGCACCACACTGGGGATGGAGCCTACAATCTGGGCATGTGACAAGACAGAGCAACTTTTGGTTCTTAGGTCAAAGCTCAACCACTGGGCAATGCTGGTCAGGCAATATATCTATTGATAAATTGAGACAATAAGCTTCCTTGGGCATTCATGTTGTCAAAGCACACTGGCAGGTATTATAAAAGAAGAGGGACTGAATCTCTGCTCTCAGGTTTAAAAAATAGCAAAACAGATTTCAGATATTAGGCAATAGATTTAGAAAGTTATTCCATATAGTTGCTAGTTTACCGAACATATGAAATTCTTACCTTCTATGTTCTCATTAGTTTTTGAGAAAGTATGACTTGGAAATGGTCTTGTATTCAACATCAGTTGAGTGGAAAACATATTTCCTTCTGATCTTATCCTACTGCCATTTGAAGTAAGTTAACGGCTTTAGGGTAAAATATGACACATAGACTAAAAATCTAAGACTGATGGTGATGACTGGGTCAGCAATTAGGAAAAGAGGAAAATATGTGGGGGAAGAAACATTCAAATTTAAAGGGCAAAATAAAAAAAATATATACTAGTTATTATTAATTGAGTACCTACCAGATTTTAGCTAAGTGCATTTGGACTTTGGTTAGGAAAGTGCTATGTAAAGGTTGACTTAATGTATTTAGACATACATTTTGCCAGAAGTAATAGAGGTTTATTAAAGAAAATAGTAGTCACTGTGGAAATTAAGATAGAAGGACAGATATTAAGATTAAAAATCTAGAAAATTTGCAGGGTTTTCTTTTTTTGTATTATGGAGAAATCAAAATAAAACACATATGGAAAATAGTGTTTGTTATAATGGTAGAAGGAGGGATCAGGTACAAATTCTGTGAGAGAAGTTTCGCTTGGTGAGCTGCTTTGTTCCAACTGGTTTTTACTGGTTCATTTGTGGTAGACCAACTTCTATTAGGAGCTGTTTCAGAGGCAGTGAGCAGTTCATGCCGAAGCTCACCATGCTTTTCCTTTATGAAGTGATGAAGGATTGCTCCTGGATGATAAATGTTACCATACCAAGGGAAATTGTTAGGAGCTCAGGGGGGCTTAGCAGATAACAGGCATTTGTTCTGAGGTACACTGACACTGCAGGGCAAAGAGGCAGCAATTTGTTATTTCCTGGTTGGCCAGGGTTTAAGACAGCTGACTTAATGGACAGAGCAAGAGAACAGCCCTGTGGTGATCATGTAGATCATCAGAAAACCTGAAAAGTAACACATTATTTTCCCATTTATATTTACCTGCCAGAATAAAGGATATATTTCTTTTTTAAGTTTTCCATTTAGTTTGAAAATCACATGATGTTAAGAAATCAAAGAGACCTGGCTGGTTTGGCTCAGTGGATAGAGCATCGGCTTGTGGACTCAAGGGTCCTGGGTTCGATTCTGGTCAGGGGCATGTACCTTGGTTATGGGCACATCCCCAGTGGGGGGTGTTCGGGAGGCAGCTGATTGATGTTTCTCTCTCATCAATGTTTCTGACTCTCCCTTTCTCTCTGTAAAAAAATCAACAAAATATATTTAAAAAAAAAGAAATCAAAGAAAAAAGAAAGAGAAAATCACATGACAGGTCCAGTCTGATGTGAGCAAACAGACAACATTCACCCATTAGTACCTTTTCTGACACTGATTAAGAGCATAATAAATGTTAAATACATTTTTATAATTTGCATATTTGTGTAAAGATTATATAAGTCATTATGCAACTTATTTCACAAATGTTTATATTTCTATTTCCCACTTTATGTCACAAATAACACACCTGTGTAATAGGCTTGAGCATAAGACCAGCTTTATGGATAACATTATTATCAGGCCAAGAGGTTCCAGATGCTCATTTGAAGTAGTCTGGCTGCACACCTGTATGTCATCAGTGTGGAGTGACCCTAACCCATTTAATAAATCATGAACAAATCCTTAGAAAGAGACGTGAATTATTTAGTTGAAAGGGTAAGACAATGAACTCATAAAGCCCATCTGGTGCCACAAATGGTATTTTGAGTTTCAATTTCCCATCCAAAGACTTCTGCCAAAACCTTTTAAATAAAACAAGAGTTGTGATCATCTTTGTAGTTCCCAACTCACCCACCAATACTAGGCATGAAATTTATGAAAGTTGTCATTTTTCAGAGCATACTTTACTTAATGTACATGATACTTAATTGTATGATTTACAAATGGAGATAAGCATCTTGAAGAACCACAGGGGTTTTACATCTTATAAAATTTAATTTTAACCTATACTTATCCACTTCCCATTGCTAGTTTTTATTTTCCTATTGTTTTTATTAACAGACTCATTGGAAGTTAGCTCCTACTTGTAGTTCAGTTTTTCTTATTTGATTTCCCTAGAAATACTTCAAATAACTCATGTAAGAATAAAATAATTTATTTTTAAATGTTTATATTGATTTTCGAGAGAGAGGAAGGGAGAGGGAGAAAGAGATAGAAACATCCACAAGAGAGAAACATTAATTGGCTGCCTCCTGCACACCCCAGGTATGTGCCCTGACTGGGAATCAAACTGGTGACCTCTTGCTGCATGTGACAACACTCAACCAACTGAACCACACCAGCCAAGCAAGAATGAAATAATTTATTTTATGATTATTGCCACGATTTGTCCAATATCCAGATACCATTGATGACATGTACACATAAGGAACTGTCTGACATTAAAACTGGGCCTCAAAGCTATCGGACATTGAAATTGGGATTCAATCATTTTTTCTTTTGCTCTAGTGGGTTTATTTCTAGCCTACAGGGGCAAGATGTTTTTAAAGACAAGAATCAGGGGGTTGGGGAGAGGGGAAGCAGTCACAGAGGCAAAGAAGCAATGAACAGACTGTTGTGCTACAGTGGGAAGGGAGGGGAAGTTGGGGAGGAGGGGCTTATAGGAGATCAATAGAAGGACTTGTATGCATGTGTGTGTGGGGATACCCAATGGATACAGGGCAATGGGAGTATGCAGGGTAGGGGGGAGGGGGAGGGATGAGAGCATGTACGGGGGGGTGGGGAGGGCAATAAGGGGAAAATAATAAATAAATAAATTAAAAAAAAAGATACTCAACCACTTTTCTATCCTTCTGCTAATTTTTTTACCAGATTAGTCTAATAGTTCTTGGAATTGTTTTTAGGAGAGTGATTCTAGATGCTCATTATTTTAGTCATTCTTCTCCAAAGGAGTGGAAATTATTGGCCCAATATTACTATTAATCCTAAGATCCATATTTTCATCTTTAGTGTTAATATCTATAGGACATGATATAAACAAAAAAAATCATGTTAATGTTACTCTTCATTAATTAAATAATTTTCTTATTTCCTGACTCCTTTTTTTACACTGCATTCCTGTTCTCATTACTTTCTCATCTGTGCTTTGGTAAATTTTTAAATCTTTATTGTTGCAAATACAGTGGTATCTCGAGATAAGAGTGCCCTAACATATGAGATTTTTGAGAAACGAGCCATAGAGCGAGTGATTTTTGCTTTGAAATACGAGCAACATTTGAGATAGGAGTAATTGGGTGGATTGGCCGGCTGCACATGACCCACCAGTTTACCACGACTCCAGCATCTCATAGTTTCCCACGCCTCAAGGTTACAGAACGAATTAAACTCATATCTCGAGGTACCACTCATATCTCGAGGTACCACATATGTCTCCCTTTTCCCCCATTATTAACCTTCCCCAGCCTGCTCCCATGTTTTGATAATTTAATAAATATAGCCAAGTAGCTTTCAAAAGTGGAAGGCTAATCTGGCAAATCATTATCTTATATCACTGCTACAAAATAATAGTTTTTTATACACAATAAATTTCACTAGCTATTACCATAGCCAAAATAACTGTTTGTTTAAAGAAGGAATCAAATCAATGAAATAAACACAAAGTAAAACCTATGTATGAAATAGATTGTGTTCTAAAATGGGACTGATAATCAGTGCAGATAAAGTATTCAACTAAGAAGCCCAATTAGAGATAAATTGGTCATATCTCTGTCTAGGGGCATTCTGTGGTAATTATCTAGCTCAGAGCTGCCTTATGTATAAAAAATACACAAGGACTATTGCATAAATGGATAAATAGATGAATATTTACCAATAGTTGAATAAATACCAGGAAAATCTGGCTGCTTCTAAACCAAGAAGAACTGCTGCATATACTAATCTCTAGCAATGTCTTTTCTGTTTTTCTGTGAAGTTGTAAAGCACATACATCTTTTCTCTGTTTATTGAATTAGTTGCTGAAAATGCCTACACATCCAAATGCATCTTGGGAATAATTGCATCTATTCATGATCATGCATTAGAGGAATATGTTTTGAAAAAGTACTAGCTGTTGGGCCAACATGCCTGAGGAGGCTGACAACAGGAGAGAGCCATAAAAGGGAATTGATTTCTAGCCATCAGGATCTCTCTCTCTCAGGTATTTATAGACTGCTCTCTTGACATGGAATTATAAATATGATTATGGGTATAGAGCAGGAAAATAAAGATCATCTTTTGGAACATCACAAGCCTTCACAATGATCCATAATGCATATAGGAAAGCTTGAAAAAATTTTATAGAACACAAATATATAGAACACTGAGGCCAAAATGGAAGTCTGAAGTAACTCCAAGGCACTGCCTTGGGTTGGGAATTTGGTTTACAATCTGAGACAAAGTATTTTTTCTCCAAAATTTAAGTAACGTTTCAATTAAAGACCCAAGGCTCAAGTTTTACTCTTTGGAACTCTCTGCTCATTATAATGTAAACACCAGTGTTTAACTTTAGTGAGAGAAAATGAATTAGACACCGATTCAACTCCTCCATGTAGAAAAATGATTTAATGTTGCACAACCTAAATCATCATAATTAATTTTGACTCAGCAATTACTATGTAACTCAGACTTCTAAGACATATGAGGCACCTCATTGAATCTCCCAAGACTGACAGAAGTGACTGCTATTACCCACACTTTAAGATGAGGAATCTAAGTCCAGTTAGATGTTACAAAGTCACAAAACTCTGTGCTTTGTGTTGGTATGTGTGCTGGTTGAGTTGGAATTTAATCCTGGACAATCTGAGGAAGGAGATGTATGGTGTATCTCAGTAGTTAGAGCACCAGCCCACAAACTGGAAGGGTTTCAGGTTTGATTCTGCATGTGTCTCGGTCACAGACTGGATCCTTAGCTCTGGCCGGGACACATGCAGGAGGCAACCAATTGATGTATTTCTTCCACATTGATGTTTCTGCCTCTATCCCTCCCTTCCCCTTTCTAAGTTAACGGAAAAAATATCCCCCAGTGAGGATTAACAACAACAACAAAAAATCACCTATGGTGGAGCCTGAAAAATGACATTAGTTTTTCAGCTCAGGCTGGACTCCTCAATAAGCAAACCCAATATGGGGAGAAAGTCAACTACATGTTCTGTTTCTAATTTCCCAATGATTCTATTTGTGAAAATCATAAGAGTGCCACTGTGGCTGAGAGAATTATGCTCTCCAGTGTGCTGGGTTAGAAAGAAAATTAAATTACTAGCTAGATTTCTGTATAAACATAGAAAATTAAAGTAAATTTAAAATTCATAAATTCACAAGATTAAATGAGTGAAAAGAAAGAACACTAATGAACAGGAGATGTCAACATAGTATTGGAAGATGGAAAAATGATGGGGTCTTAGTAAAAGAGAGGGTACCAATTACAGAGGACAGCAATAAAAAGCAAGGTAATTGCATTCTAGGATCCAGTAAAGACTCAGAAATGGGAGGCTCCAAGTACCATAGAAGGTGATTCTGATTAAAGAGTGCTTGACAGGTCTACCAAAGCACAGTTCAGTGTCCTCCCTTCTTCATGAGAGGAACAGGGGTATAATATGTGGAGAAATCAAACCCTAAAGGTAGAATATTGTAGTTTATTAGACCCAGAGGGAGTGAGGGTGAGATGTGGGAATGAAAGTGGGAGGTTATGTGCAAAGTAGGATACTGATGGTTGAGAAGCCCAGCCACCTTTCCCATCTAGCTCACATGATTTTGGTGGACAGGCAAAAATGCTTCAGGCAGGAAACTGGAGGCTTTCTGTGGAGAAATTGGCAATTGTGGGTATAATAACTGACATTCAGTTCCTTGCCTGATACCCCAACAGGGAAGCCCAAAGCATGATAAGGATTTTGTATACCCCCACAACTTCCAGTGGGTCTTCTAAACATGACTGGAGAGTCAAGGATGATTGACATTTGAAAAAATTCTTCAACTTGAAAGACAGATTCACAAAGAAACAAACGGAAAGCAAATAAAGAAATTTTGAATATTCTGTAGTCAATATTCTCAGAGAGCCTAAAGAAGGTATTGCATCTATTTACAAAAAAATAATGCTAGAAAAATGGAATCAGAAAAAACGCACAGGTTTTAAAAAGGACCAACACGTTAGCTTAAATTAAATATACATATATAAAAAGGCATTCTAAGCTGATGGAGGACAGAGATCACGATGCTAGAGCCCATGAATCTTTATTCTCTGCATTCGGTTGCTCAATGCTTCAAGCAGTGGCTTGGATTTTCAACACAATATCATATAGAAGTGAATATTTCATTTCATAAAGACATGCAAAATAGAATGAAATATATGACATCTATGTATAGCCAGAAAGACTACCTAGGGCTTAGTTTTCATGCAGAAATAGAATTTTTGAGAGCTTAGTGAAAGTTGACTTACATTAATCAAGCCCATACATTAATGTGTTTAATTGAAGTGCTCATTTGTTAATTTTACTTGGGAAATGAACTTTGAATATTGGAAAGTCTTGAGCAAGATTGTCATGCTCTATTATCTATCTACCTATCTGTCAATATAATCTATCTATCATCTATCTATCAATATCTATCTGTGCAAAATTATGTAGGATGAGCATAAAATTAAAGGGATTGATTAATTATCCATTGGCTAAATTAATTATCCACTGGCAAAATTGAAAATCTTGTTAAAGGGATAATCTCAAAATTATGATAGGAATCTTAAAAAAAGTCATATTAAATCTTCTGGATAATAATGATATGACCCTGACATTGCTTATCTCTGTGATTCTTTCACCACCTCTCAAGCTTCTAAACCCATAGTTTACTCAACTTCACTTTTGCATGCCCTTCTGATTTTGTTGATTCTGGAAGCTATTTGGGCCTCTTTAAAGCACCTCTTTATGAGGAATTCTGGTATATCGTGTGTGAATGTCAATATTATTTTCGTTATTATATATTTGTGGAATTGCCTCTGTATTTTCCCATTACTTATAGTGTTTTTCTTGCTATTTGGGAGGCATTACTTTCTAATTTCCCATGGTTCCTTAATATAAAGGAATGTTAATCGTTTAATAATCCTGACATCTCTGTTTCATAATCTATTTCCTTTCTGGTGAGTGACTTATCTGTTGGGTAAATCTGAGGTAAATACACTGAGCATAATCAACTCATCCTCAAATGAGCTTCCCCAGAAAGCAGCTATACTCCTTCTTGTCACATATCAAACCTGGACAGAGTCCCTTTGTATTACTTGTGACTACATTAATAATATCCATAATTATGGATTTATTTAGCTAATCTATCTTGCTATTATACTGTATATAATTTAATTTTATAAGTAATGAAGTATTTTTTGTTTTCTATTCACATTGCTTTTTTCCCCCAACTAGCTCAGAACTTGAGTGAGAAAGAGGAGTCATATTTTAATATTTACTGGTTGGCTTGAAGAACACAGTTTTACTATGAGATGACTTGAAAAATACTGTCTTAATTTTATGTTTTTGAAAGAAAGCTGAACTGAGTTTTAGGCCTAATTTTCCTATAATCTAAATATGTGATCTTGGGAAACATTTTATTTCTTTAGGAATCAAATTTTCTATTGCAGCATAAAGTAGGTAAGCATAGATGGTTCCTAAGAATTAATTAGCCATGAGTAATTTGTGGATTTTTATAGATGGATCAATTCAAGTAACTATGGTACAGATGTATATCAGTAGACTTAGGAATACTCAGAGGATTAGTTTTTCTAGGTCAAGTTAAATGACAACTCTATCACTTTTCTATAGATTTATTGAAATTGAACAAATATCAATTGAAATGTCTTCCATTCCATATGCACTGTGAAAACCCTTTACTAAGCTTCCTATGTGATTTCTATATACTTTGGCCTTCCAATTACATGAACTTACATATCAATAATATTTCCTCTAGTCCTCTTTCATAGTCACATTCTTGATTATGTCACACTTAGAATTACACAATTTCTGAAATTTGATCATTATCTCCCTTTCTCACAGCATATTGATGCATATAGTTCACTTTAATGATAATTTGACTTCAAGTTTCACTAATAAATTATCTTCCTAATATTCTCCTTAGGTCTGTACCACCTTTTTACCTAGCTTAGGTTCCCTTATTTACCATAATTACCACCTCATTGGAAATAACTTAATCTCAAAAAAAAAAAAAATCTCCAGACAAATTCTGATTCTGGTTTAAACCACAGGTAATGGCCTTATTTTGTCCTCAGTGATTCTTCATTTAGTGAAGAAATAAGTGAGTCAGTATGAAGAAAGAAAGAGGCAGAATATTTAATTTTTGGAATTCTTGACATGCACCTCGCTCTTTGGTTGTTATAGTCTCTAGAGGAAGAAAGCAAATTCAGCACACATCATTATCTTAAGATTATAAAATACCTAGGAGAAAAAGAAAGATTTGCACTCAGTTCTAACTTTGCACTATCTTTTGTTATGCATCTCCAATGGATAATTTCTGCAATAACCATTCTATATTTCTATGTCTGTAGGGTGGTTATGTTCCTTTCTAAAAATATTTTCTTCTGATCTTGGATATTCTGGAGAAAGCAGTTGTTTCCAGATCCATCCCCAGACATTTGACTCCAGCTCATGTTCCACTGTCCTCTCCAGCCATTTATATACTTAATAGATGTTAGTTTACTTCTGCATCTCAACAAACAGTAATTGTATAATCATGACTTTACTAAGGATATTGTTGTTATCTTCTGACATCAAAGTCTCTGGAATGAAAGGATAATGTAAGAGAGCAATACTTGGTCAGTCTATTTCCTTGTTTGTCCCGTCCAACCTCACAAAGTGTCCTAAGAGTTAAAGCCACAGTAGATCAAGGTAGAAAAATAGCACAGATAGTAAAAGAGTCAGCAGAAATAGCTTCTGTCCTATTGCTTCTGCTGCAAGGCCTTTAGTAATATTACAAACTACAACTATATATATACGTTTATGTGCCATTGTAAATATGTCACATGTAAATATTTTTCTAGAAGCCTGGGAAGGCTGAATCAATGTATGACCATTTTTCCTCCTGTCAGAAGCAATAGAATTTTTACTAGCATAATTTCCATTACTCAGCACTGACTATGATCTCTTGGATCAAACTAATTAGAAATAGTTAACTTTGTACCCTAAGATACATCAAATTTATTAGAAACATTATGTATGTGCACACACACAAAATAAATAGGGATATTAAACATGAAGATATGACATTTATGCCAATGGTTGGAGTGAGGAGGCATTCTAATTAGATAGTGAATATTCTTGAAGTATGGATTTTTTTATGTGGATTGCACTATTCGGTTAGAACTACAATTGCTAATACAACTTGAATGTATAGAGGAAGGCAAAGATTCTCTTTGTGTGTATGTGAGGAAATAAGTCAGTCTGTATTTTTTGTCCATTGTGATGTGTCTTTGCTAGATCTTATGCTGAGAAAAATTAGTTTCAGGCATTGAAAAGTTTTTAAATATCACTTGAGGACAACAATTACTCTAATTAGCTAGTATACAAAAATAGAATGTTATAATATGTTTAACTATGTGTTAAAAGAAAGAACAGATGGACTTGTTTAGAAAAAAGATTTAACTTTGTGGTTAGAAGACCTACCCTATGGAGTTAGTGAGACTTAATTGTTTTTAAAAACTGAGTTGAGAGAGAAGATCACAGTATGTCAAGGAGAGAATGGATCAGAACTGGAGCTTATTTTCTGCTCCAGAGACTTAAATCATCCATGACCGAGAGACTCAGAACCCAGTCATGAATACGCAGTGTGTTGAGTTAATATTGCTGATATTTATGTGGAAGATGCTATGCTAGGAGTTGAATGGGGTATATAAGCCAGAAATGCTGGGCATTGCTGTTGGAGTTTCTCTTGCTGTGGTTATGATTCTAAGTGCTCTTATAATCACTTCAGAGGTCATGAGAGAAGAGACTTTCGTGGCAGTTGTGGAAAGTGTTTATGTGATTGACACATATGTTTTTATGTGTTTGCTCCCAGCTCTTTCCAGTCTGTGAGATGCATGGGGTCATGTTGCTGTGATAACCTATGCATTGCACAGGTTTTACATTTTTTTGTACAATTCCCATCAGTGAGCACTAAGGTGCACATCTACCTACATGGCAACCTTCAGCATCCTTACACAGTGCCCGTGGGAGCCCACCCCTGAGGCTGTGGCATCTAATGCCCTTCAATGTGTTGGAGATACTGACTAAATTTTAGCAAAGCTCCACTCACAAACAATATACAAATCTTGAAAATTACTACCTACTGAGACCCTTTAGTTCAGTTTACATTGAACTAAAATTGATGTCTATTCTACTTTGGAAGGCCAGAAGAAAACAATATCAGCTTGGAATCCTCCTGACTCTGTCATTCCCCTCGAATCTGGGAGAAAGTGTCTCTCCTCCTCAGAGAAACTTTCTTACACATTTTTTTTGTGCCCATTCTGAACTCCCCTGTTAATTGTACTCAAATTTTGCAAAGCAACGGGCAAAACATATATATATATATATATATATATATATATATATATATATATATATATATGTAGTCATTTGAAACTCACAGTTCCATCATCGGATTAATCTTTAAAAATTTTGTTTTCTTCTGCCCTTGGTTTTTATTTAACTTCTTTGTTCAGAAGCCACAATGAATGACTCAGAGCAACATTTCTCTTTGAGAAAAATTTATCTGCATTGGCAAGAGTCAGCAAAGGTGAAAATATTTGTTTTTTTTAAATTGTCAGCAACTAAGCAACCACATACACAGTCACTAAAAAAGTCAAAGTTATAACTTTTAACCAGCAGGAAGCCATCAGGTTGAAAGCAAAAGTATTTTCTTTCCCTTATCCTCACATGTCACCTTAGGTTTTACTAAACCAAATGTATTTAGATTTCTGATTACTGAAAGTGCTAAATATACTGAAAATAGAATAGGAATGGTATATAGTATGTGTATATATGTACATATACAAACACAAACAGTATAAACTTCTTGGAGAAGATAGTCCTCAAACCTTTAAAAAATAGGCAAGAAAGAATAAATTTAAAATGGATCTCACAGAACTGAGTTGATTATAATCCTAATCTCATTATTTGTCCATCAATAACCCTGTGTATTTAGTTATATTTTCCTAATTTATTGTAAAGTTCTTTTAAAATACAACTTAGAAACCCACCATCTTATAAGTAGCCTAGAACTTGGAAATTAAACTTCATCTACTTATACCTACACCCTTCATCTGAGGTCCATCATTATAAATACTGTGTTCACCATTTCTTTTCCCGTTTTTTTTTAGTTTTATATAACTGTAGATGTCAACTCTTCCAGTTATATATATTGTGTATACACATACATTTACATATAATACACACACTATATATACATATATAGATGTATGGTTTAACTTCGGGACTTTCAATTAAATTCTCTTGGAATTTGTTTCTCTCTCACAATGTATTGTTTAAAATAACTTTTTAATAAGTAAATTTATTTTAAAATAAGTGTGTATGTGTGTGTGTGTGTGTGTGTGTGTGTGTGTGTATTAGACTTGACATCTGGGGTTTTAGCCTGAAGAATCATCAATATGTATTAAAGACCTAAATGTAAAAACAAAACCATAAAACTCTTAGAACTAAAGAAAACATAAGGGTAAGTCTTCATGTATTTATACTTGACAACGATTTTGTAGATATGACACCAAAATCCCAAGAAATAAATCTGCTAAGGAAACACCACCCCTTTATGTTCCTCCAAATTGTCTTAGATAGTTTTCAACTTTTGCTTTCCCAAGAACGTTTTAGAGTTACCTTTTCAAGTTCCATGAAAAAGCCTGTTGCAGATTTATTAAAATGCCAGATATTTTAAGAGGGTGAGGTATCTATATGATGAAGTATAAAAATTTGTTAAAATACCAAAATATTTAAAATAGTGAAAAATAAATGATCCAGTGGCTTGAATAGGAAGAAGCCCCTTCAAACAAAAACAAAAACAACACTGATAGTATAATCTTGATACTGTTGATAACCTGGTTATTATTAACAAGAAAGAAGTAAAGGGAGAACTAAATAAGATAGGCATGCCATTTATACAGCTTTGCCCAGAAGCTAGAGTACATTATTCTTCAAGTCTATTCCCCACAGATGGAGAAAAGGACGGAACAAAGGCAGTTTAGACACATGGCTAGTAAGTAAGTCTGGGTGATGGGAGAAAGTCACATTTATCAGACACACCTGGAAGCAAGTCAGTGACCAGAATAGCTGTGGCTGCTTCAAGGACTCAAAATCTGAAAGTCTTAACTCCTGAACAAAGGATCTCTCTCTCTCTCTCTCTATCTCATCTTGGGCTTTTGATCTACTTACATTCTTTGGACTCCTATAGCAGAGGATGCATTCCTCTACTTTTGTCCACATGGCTCACAGCCAAGTAGGACCACACAATGGATTGATGGACTGAATCTAGCCCAATACTCTGCCAGACTCAACTCTACCATGAAAGGGAAGCTCTGGACATTGGCTTTGTTTTTAGCTCTGCTGGAGGCCCAGCTGCACCTTTTTCACGTCTGAATTAAGGGACATAGATTTTTGCAATCCGAGGGCTATAATTTCATGTGAATATAAACAATTCACTCTCTCATGCCAGTCTTAGAATATTCACTTTCTGAAGATATTGTAAGAACCCCAATCCAGTTAGTGATAGAGAAATTCTTTTCTCTAGCAACACTCTGAAATAGTTTTTAACTTTGATAAAGTACAATATATCTATTTTTGTCTTTGATCCATTGTGAGTTAATTGTTGCATATGATGTGTGAGGTAAAGGTCCAATGTCATCATTTCATATATGGCTGTCCAGTTGTCCCAGCACCATTTTTTGAAAAGTCTATTCTTTTTCTACTGAATGGCTTTGGCATCATTATAAGAAATATCAGTTGACCATAAACACATGTTTTTTTTTTTTTTTTTTTTTCTGGACTGAAAGAGAAATAAAATCATTTAGTTGTTTGTCCCTATTGTTTGAAATCAATATAGTTTAGGAAGTTACTTGGAAAGTTACTTTTCTTACAATACCATAACTATGAAAGCCTTTCATTTCTGAGATGCAGGTATTTATTAATGTGCAAATAATTTTATTTAATCCTCAAAGTAACCCTAAAATATGGATTTTATGTGATTATTACTGCTTAAAGACAGAGAAGGTGATGAGTCATTGCAAGAATGTTGAAGTCCTACCACCTGGGTTGAATCCCAAGTTTACCATCATCATTTTTGTAGCCATCATGATCAAGGCACTGAACATCTCTATTTCAGTTTCCTCATTTGTAAAACAGCATCTACCTCATAGGATTGATGTGAGGATTAAATAATTCAATATACACAAAACACTTAAATTAGTGCCTAATTCAAAGAACTAGATAAATGTTATAATTATTTTGAGAATAGGAAGACTTGGATACATAAAATTGGACATTTGTTTCAGGTAATTAGACATTTATGTACTTCATAAAGCAAATGACTTCTGTGCTTATGCTCCTGATTACTCTGCTTTCTGCCTCCCAAGATGTTTATTTAGATTATTTCTTTTTATTGTTTTACAGGTGACTGGTGATGCCTGTTTTGAAAAAATTTTCAGTGAAAAACATTTGTGTTTAAATGGCATAGAATTTTGGAAAAGATCTTCATTTATCTCTGAGTTAGACTGGTCTCCCTGTGCAGAGCTGGATGCATGCTCACGACACAGGAGAAGACTCTAAGCTTTAATCTCTGGCTGACTTTTAGGCTCCACACAACAAAAAGTAAAGGTAAAGTAGAATTGTGAATAGCTTGGATAAGTGTTGAAGTAGTGCCCTCACAAAGAACCAATCTGCAAAGATAAGAAAAGGGTTTTTTAGGGGAAAAGGGGGAGAGAGAGACAGGAGTTTAAGAAAATCATTGTCAAAATATTTGTTGACCACTAAACTAATAGAACAGAGACTTCAGTGATCACCCACAACAGAGAATAAAGACACAGAGTAGTTTGGTAAACTCAATAAACCAAATGAATAATAATAACACACATTAAGCAGCAATAGCAAATCCTGGGGTGAGTGATAATCTGATTTTTAGATTGTTACATTATAATATTTAAAACTAGTAGCCCTGCACATGAATCTGTGCACCAGTAGCTAACTAGTAGCTCACTATCACCCTCCAGTAGCTCTCTGCCCACTGCTTTGCCCTCCTGTAGCTTTCCTGCCTCCTCTCCCAACTCTCCTTATAGCTTGCTGCCCTGCCCCCTCCTGTAGCTCTTCTCCACCTACTTGTAGCCAGTAGCATGTTGCCGCCTTCCTATAGCTCTCCCAGGCTCCCGAACCCCAACCCCCTCATTGCTTGCTTCCCTACCCTCTCCTGTGGCTCTCCACTGCCTGCTGGTAGCTCGCTGTCCCACCCTCCTAGTGATCTGTGATCCGGTTGTTATGCAGTAGGTTGTTATGCCTCATGGTGTAACAGGTAATTAGCATATTCCTCTTTTATTATATAGGATATTATTTAGGATGCCCTGTTGTCAACAGCAACAACAAATTATGACCCATATAAATAAAAAAAAATCTAGTTCACTCAGAGGAACAAAAGATAAATTAATAGAAGGGATTCCTTTGCCTGCACACACCAAATCCCATTAAGATAAGACCTTGTAGCACAGAAAGTAAGGTTTTAAAACTTGAGAAGTGGCCTAGAGCCATAGGTGAGGTAATGCTTAAAGACCTGGCTCCCCTTTGGTTCTTGAGGATTGGTCATATAGGGAAAAAATCATTAATCATGGTGACTAAAAGAGTTAGGGTTGTGGTCTCTGCATATTGGCTGGCACTAGGGTAGGGGATAGTTGATTCATACAACTGGACCTGATATTACTATGGTGTCTCTTCATCTGTTTTTGCCTATTTTCTGGGTCTGGAGCTGAAACAAACCTAAAGCCTAGATAATATCTTTAGTTTGATTAAAACTCTGTCTCTGTGATCATTAGAAACCAATCTTTGTTCCTAAGATTATTTGATGCAGACCAGGGTCACATTATCCTGAGGGCTTAATAATTAAGAGAATGGATGAAAAGGAGAAGGAGGTAGGTGAATCACAGTGTTGGATGAGGCAAGTTTGAAGAAAAGAGAAAAGATCATATTAAAGAAATGAAATTTCTTTGTGGTTGTAGAAACAGTCCCCAAGGAAGTGTAGGCATTGGACTTACTAAACAAAAAATTTTAAATCGATTGTTTTAAATATCTTCCAAAAAACTGAGTAAGCCAGGAACAAAGAATTTAGCTATGAGAATCTAGGGTGTATTACCAAATAGATAATAACATTAAATATAACTCATAAAAAGGAATCAAATAGAAAAGCAAAGGGGAAAGATTTAATCTGAGTCAGAATAGGATATCTCGTTTTTTGGAAACTGGTGTTAGAAGTCAAGGGGGTTGCCTCTACAGAAAATGCTTAAAATCAGGGATGGACAATTGAGAGGTCACAGCTGAAAACTTCATTTTGCTTTGGGTCAAGGTCAGTTGCTGAGAAGAGGCAAGGTTCTCCACAGATTTGAAGAATGATGATGATGTACATTTAGATAAACTATGCTTACTATCAAGTATTACTGGAGATCATGAATTGAAATGGTGCAAATTTGTACCACTAGAGTATTTCCTTGAGTTCATCCATCAACCACAGAGTAGGAACAGAGAGGGCATATTGTTATATTGATCCAGGGTTGTTGAACATTTAACCAGTACATTCTCCTAGTGTTCTCTTTAATAATACTTCAAACTAGTTTTAGTATAAGGAAATAATATTTTATTTTATTTTCAACAAAGAATTTCATTAAAATCTTTTTCAGCAGGTGTTAGAAAGTACAGAACCAAATTTCTGTTTCACTTGTAGAAACTACAAAGAATCATATAGTATGCATTTCTATGGTTAGTTTTCTCTTCACCAGCTTTCATATAACAGCATATCATAAAATGGATATTACTTGGAACTCAGTTCTGGGAATTTTAGCTTGGTAATAAAGGCTGAATACTATATATCCTTCTTTGAAAGTCATAAGTTATATTAGTATTATCCAGAGTGTGCTTATATAACAAATAATTTAACTATTATTAAAGCCTGTTTTTCTCATATTAATGAAATTATTTATAGTCTTTTAATTGGTTTTATTACTCAAGAAAACTTCATATTTATTTAGCTTTCTGACTCTGTGTTTGTGCCTTTAACACTTTCACAACAATTTTCTGCTCTTCAGTAAGGAATGCTGACATATTTAGCTCTCATGGATCCACCCCAGGTCCGGCTGACATGTCTTTCACATTAGACAACCTAATTATAACTTTAAATCTCACAGCATGAACTCCACAAAGTTGGCCTGAACACAGGATACATGCAGATTTTGGTGCTTTCCTAGCCTTCTTAGTATACTAATAAAGGTAAACATTTTTATTACCAGGGATTCTGGACAGCCTGGTTTTATAGAGAGTATTGTAGGACAGCCTCCTCCGATGGCATGCCCAATGCTGGACCATTCCGAATGCCTGTAGCCATCATCCTGGAAGAGGCTCTCATATTTATTTTGTTACTGCAATATATTTTACAGAACGATGCTGTGATTTCAGCCTTAATACTTTTTTTCATTCTCTTTTATCTTATACTAAAGGCCTGTTGCATGAAGAGATTCATGCAATAAGCCTCCCTTCCCTTGACTTCCAGCACCGGTTTTCCTCCGGCACCCGGGAGGGACCCAGGCCTTTGCTCCAGCCAGAGTCTGCCTTCTTCATCTTTACTGCAGACTCTGGAGTCTGTAGTCTTGTCTTCTCTGAGGCACTCCACTCCTGTAGATCCCTTCGCCTCCCCCACCTCTCTCATAGCTGCTCTGCCTGGCCACTCCATATCAGGAGCAACTGGGTGGCTGCCATCTTTGGCCTTCTAATTTGCATACTCACTCTGATTGGTTGTGGGCATAGCAGAGGTAAGGTCAATTTACATGTTTGTCTATTATTAGGTAAGACTAGTGGCCCAGTCACAAATTCATGCACATTGAAAGGAAATTAATTAGAAAATTTTTTAAAAACGTATTTTATTGATTTTTTACAGAGAGGAAGGGAGAGGGATAGAGAGTTAGAAACATCAATGAGAGAGAGACATTGATCAGGTGCCTCCTGCATGCCCCGCACTGGGGTTGTGCCTGAACCAAGTTACATGCTCTTGACCGGATTGAACCCAGGACCTTTTCAGTCTGCAGGCTGATGCTCTATCCACTAAGCCAAACCAGCTTCGGCAAGAAGAAATATTTTAATATCACTATTTGCCCTTTATAATAAGAGTGTCAACCAAATTCATAATCAACAATGACGTATCAAAACACACACGTGTGATTGGCACCAGCGAGAGCTTTATATGTATTGTGCATGTGCAAGTCAACTTAGCCATATATATAATAAATTGCTTAATCCGACCTGCTTTCTGATTTAGCTAAACTTTTTCCACCCCAGTGAAACACCCCCAACTTCTCTTTCAGGTAATTGTCAGCAACACAGCAGTAAATGTCAACATGAAGCAGATTATTACTGTAGATTATGAAGATTATTATTGTAAATTATTGAAGAAAAAAGGGTAAAATATGCAGCAGTATTTGACTATATCCTGTGCAATGAGAAAACCTGAAGTCATTTTCAAGGTTCACCATTTCTTGTTTTCAGTTGGGTTAAGTTTCTAAACTTTATAAATCTCTGTTTTCTGGCTAGTGAAAAGAAAATAGGATTCCATTGAGTGTCCTATCTACCTACTCCAAGACTTCTGTGAGGATCAAATGAGATGAGGCATGGGAAAATGCTTCATAAACATTTGGTTAAAATGTAAAATGTTAAAACCTGGATATAAAGCAAGTTGTGTTCCTGGGCCGAAGAAACTGCAAGGTGGCTAGTTGTCACTAGGGAAGAGAAGCTGGGCATTACTACATGATGTCATTACCCAGTGCTGACAGCCATTGTTTCTGGCTGGGCTGTGGGCCTCATTTTGTGCCATGAGTTCTTGGCAACCTCACCTGCAATTTGGTGGGCTATTGCTCTGGATTGGTGGCGGGGTCTGTGTACCACTTAGGAGAAGCTGAATATTGCTTTGTAGGTGTCAGGTCCATGGTGCCATTTACTGTTAAATGGTCTGTTATTAGGGAAAGGAAGCTGGGCATTGCTACATGACATCATTACCTGGGCCTGCAACCACTGTTTCTGGGCTGGGCTGAGCTTGGGCCACATTTGTGCCAGGGGATCTCGGCAGCAATGGCTACAATTTGGTGGACTGTTGCCCCGAGGTAGTGATAGGGCCTACGTCTCACTTGGGAGAAACCAAGTGTTGTTTTGTGGGTGTCAGTTCTGTGGTGCTGTTTCTTTGTAAATGGCCAGTCACAACAGCTCCTGCATTGGAGTGCATGCCCCCTGATGGTCAGTGCGCATCATAGAGGCTGCTTGAACGCTTGGACACTTAGCATTTTAGTCTTTTATATATACAAGATGTTTTTCTAAACTGCCTTGAAACCTTTGTCATTTGAGGAAGGTCGGGGAGACCTCCTGGTGTCTAGATTAAGGGAGGAGTGATTTCACCTGTGTTTTAAAGAAATGGAATCTGCATTTTCTCCTGCCCCTTCTTGATAAACTGAGAGGGACTCATGGGGAAATAAAAACAAGGAAGTGATATTTTAACTGGACAGAAGAGAGAAATGGAAGTTAAATTGGTAGCCAACAGCAGTAAGTACCATGCAATCTAAAATTCTGTCTCATATGAAATGAACCATCTAAACTCTCAAAAGTGGCATTGAGGATATGATTTTATTAAGAATACAGGCAGAAATAAGTTAGAGGTTCTTTCTTAGAAACATTTTAAAATAAAATAGCCATAAATAGCCAGTGACAATAAAGTGGGGTGGGGTGGGGTGGAGACAAGCAGCTATTACAAAGTAAACATTAGAAAATTCACTTTTGACTGATGGTTTTAATTTCATGTGAAAAGTTATTTTGGAGTTTAGTTTTCAAGACTTTTTTTTTTTTTTACTGAATTATTATTTTAAGATATATTAAGACTGAAGTCCTATAAAATGCTTTCCATAGTTATAATCTATCTTTGACTGGGCATCCTACATGAAGCTGCAAATTTAAGGAACAAAAAAAAATCCATTTGTCTCAAGATAAAATATAATAAACAGAAAATCTTCAGCTAATGTGATTTATGATACCTGATGGCTTGGGTTGTGAATCTTACTTTCATAAATCAGAAAATAAAACCTGTGACATGGTGATTGGTACTAATTAAAAAACTCAACTTTAAAACAAATCAGATCTTAATTTTGGCTTTTCTGGCTTATATAAATGTTCTATTTTCTAGTTTTTTTTTTTTAATACCTTTGATATGCAGAGGTCAAAACCACTGGCTGACTCACTGTTCTGAATGGAATGGGACAGATGAAAACATTCAAAAGCTCTGAACATTTGGAGATCAAGTCATATGTGACATTTCCATAATTAAATATTTCACTTATGTTTATGGATGTTCCATTTATCCATTCATCTGTTCAGTTCAAATTTGTTGCACTCCTAGTACATGTCAGATACTGTGCTAAACGCAGCAGCAACATGCTTACTACTCTTACTTTGATCATCCTTATCCCGGATCCCTGATGTCTTTTATTTTTTAGAGAGAGAGGAAAAGAGAGAGAGGAGAGAGAGAAAGAGAGAGAGAGAGAGAGAGAGAGAGAGATAGAGAGAGAGAGAAAGAGATATCAATGTGAGAAACACCATCATTTGCCTCCTGCACACACCCTGACCAGAGATTGAACCCACAACCTGGATATGTTCCCAGACTGGGAATAGAACCAGCAACCTTTCTGTGCATGAAAAAATATCATAAAAAATATCCCGGTGCATGGAACAACACTCAACCAACTGAGCCACACGGGTCAAGGCTCTCTTTTCTTCATGAAGTCATTGATGATATTTTTTAACCAAATTGAATGACTCATGAAAGATTTGCTTCAAACTGTCTTAGTTGCATATGTCCTAAAAGTTCCTAAATCATTTCTTCTCATGAAATAAAGGTAAAAATCAATTTAACAATGGAGGGATGAATCTCTGTAAAGCAGGTTACTTCTCTATCCTGCTGCAGATACAAAATATTGTGGTTGATTGCTATCTTATTCTTAAATTACTAGAGGCCCAGTGCATGAAATTCATGCACAGGTAGGGTCCCTAGGCCTGGCTGATTGTGGCCTTCTGGCTGCCACCGGGACCTTCCTCCCAGCTGCCAGGCAGGACCTGCCTTTCTTAGCTACCAGTTGCTGGCTGGGGCCTTCCTTTATTCTATGCTGCCCCCTTGTGGTCAGCTCACATCATAGTGAGCAAACTCCCAGTCTCCTGGTTGACCTCCTGAGGGGGACACTTTGCATATTAGGCTTTTATATAGATAGATAGATAGATAGATGATAGATAGATAGATAGATAGATCAACAGTGAGTAACTTCACAAATAAAATACTTAGACAAAATCAAGAGGAAAAAATTATACTTTTGTGAGTAACCTAAGGTTTTCTTTGTTTACATGATCATTTCAAATTCTTTTCACATACTTTCAAACTAAAGTACATAAATATTTTGATTTTTCATATATATTTGCATCCAATGTCTTTTCTAAATTATAAGTAGAATAAATTCCATAGAGAATTTGTGACAAATATTAATTTATTTTCATTTGAAGGATATTGCTCCCTCATTTCATACCTGTGGCATCCATTAGTATAGGGTGAACTTTTTCTATTTACTAGTTTTTGCTCAGCCGGTTTTAAATATTTCATATTATTCATTCACCTTATCAAGCACACATTCATTGCACTTAAATTTCTGCTTATGTGTTTTGAAATAGTAAAATAGGAGAATAAAAGAATATATTAGCTAAATCCAACACACAGAGAACTAATCCAGGAAGATTCTACCTGTTATTGTGAAATGTCTTATGTTATTAAGGTTAGAATTCTCAGCCTTATCCTCACCAAGTTGTAATCCTTCTTTGATAGAAACATAAGTCCCTGAAGGGAGGATAATCAAGTAATAAACATATTGTTTCTTCATTGTCACAAATTCAAACCTATGAAACAGCCAAAGTGGTAAAATGTATTTCAGAAAATCATATAATGCAAGAAAATGCAGAGGGAAACTTGAATTTTCAAAATAGGTGAGGGTTTTAATGTTAGTTATTAATAGTGCCATATATATAGGCCTTATTTGGAAGACAACAATCAACTTTTGAATGTAACATGTAACTTTCCTGAACACATACTATATGGTAAGGGAGAGGAAGACATGTGGACCTCATTCTGCGTTTTCATGGTATTGCTGGTCTGTCCATGACTCCATTCCCATGTCTGTGCAGTCCAGGCTGGGGCTTTGGGCCTTTGACCTCTCCCATTTGCCTTTTCCATTTTGATGCCCCTAGTGAAATGTAGACATGCATATGTCATTCTGTCAGTGTTATTTTATTGCTACACTAAACTGACTAACATAAGTACCCAAACTAGTTGACACTGTGTGGGTAATACTCTGTATCTTGTGGTCAATGCATAGGAGTCTACAGTCAAGGTGAGTAAGGTCAGTAAAACCTTTCTCTGGGAGAATACAGATAAGCAATAACAAAACAAAACAAAGTTCAACAACTCATAAAAGAACATCCCTGACAAAAATAACATTTTCATCTTCAGGAAGGCTAATTTGTTAATATCAAACCAATTGCAGCAATTTTAGGAAATCCTTGGAATCAAATTTAGAATGTTTATCAGAAGGAGCATTTTCAGTGCTAGGCATGTTTACATAATTTTGCTAACTGTTTATTCATTCTCTTGCTAAGACTACAAGTTTCACTTTAAAAGTTCTGTTCTTTCAATAACTTTCTAGAAAGGAGCTTTATATTCTACTGTTGTTGAAGAAAATAAAATTTCCCACACTCAATCCATTTGTTACCTGGATACTTTTTAACTGCTTCATTATAAATGAGACCAGAATAATGCCTTGTGGATGCTTGGCCCTGGGTCACAGTGTCTTTCTGTCATTTCTACTAGGAAGATGGAACAGAAGGTCTGGGGAAATGGGGCTCCAGGCTGTGGCTTGTGATCCGTGCTCTCAGCAGCAAGATGAAAAGAAAATAATGGGACTAACTCCCAACCTCTCCATCTATCTCATACACAAACTGGCAGTCCTGAGACATCCTTGGCCACCATCCAGCATGACAGATGCAACTCCCAGAGCTGTGGAATGATGCTGGCAATGCTATTCCCAACAAGATATTTTTCTGCCATATGTTCTGGGAGTGCCCAAGCCACCAGGCTTCCAATGACAATTTAATTTGATGGTTTAAAAGTATCTTAACCATATTTCCTTCCAGAATCTTCAGACAGGGAGACAAGCACTGCATGAAATCTGCTTCTGGAGATTGGCCATGTGCTTACTTGAACTATGAATTGCCAACTTCTGCCCCATAGACTCTAACCTTTGGAGAATCTGGTATTACTGAGCTATTTAATTTACTTGGACTCTATGGCTGAGAGAATGAACTGCCTTTGTGGAAAAATTATAACAGTGATGGGGAAAGAGAAGGCTCCTTTTGGAAGTTTGATTGCCTCTGTTCAACCTGAGGGCAGCTGTTATTCTAGCTGTTTCCCAACTGATGGCATGTAAGTTGTCTTAAAAATTTTTATTTTTTATTTACATATAGTAACATGTTCATTTCTGTAACCTAATCTCAAAGGGTAGATATTTCTTACCTGTGAGAGCAAACCCCATAGTTCTTAGTATCTTTATCATCTCATGGTAACACCATTTCTTCTTCAAAGATATCCTGCTTCCATCATCTTACTTAATCTCACAATGACACTGATGTTTTACAGCCTTTAGAAAACACACTCATGTCTCCTAAGAATCCAAGAAATACTCATGTGGTTGCAGACTTGGTGCATTACAGGGATATGAGGTGGGATGGTTAAAAAAAAAACAAACATATTGTCAGTGGGGATCCAAGTTTATCACCTGAAGTATGTGAGAGGCATCTTCATAAAGGAGTCTGCATATTTCCACATCCTATGGGTCTAGTCAGACTATATATGCTAGTATATTTGCTATAGACAGAGAATATCTGCTGTTGCATTTTCCTATATTTGAGAAATTTCAGCTCATCTCAGTGACAAACACACTGGGCTATCACTGTGCTCCATATCTCACATTTGTATTGGCCCTAACAATAGTAATCCATAGGTCAGAAATCTATGCAATAGGTTCTCAAAAATAAAATGGAATAGCTGTCAGGTAGAATTAGTAGGTGAGTCTTTAAATTTTATACTTAGTCCTAAACTACAACATCCCAGATTGATTTGGCTGGACTGATTTATGTTTGTCCTCATAAGGCATCAGAGTGGGAGGAACACTATAGATCAGTGGTCCGCAAACTTGTAGTTTGCGGATCATTGCTATAGATCACTTGCTTTCTCAGCACTTGCTGACTGGTAGAATCAGGCAAGGGTTGTTCCCTTGGAAGAACTTAATCTAATATAACAATTCTATGTAATAGGAGAAACCTCAAGAAGCTGAACAAATTACTGAGGTTTTCACACTAGGTAATGGCAGAACCAAACTACCTGTATACAAGTCAGTGCCTCATTGTCTCCAGTTTATTTATACTTTGGCATTAGTAAGCCAGAAAACTTTTGTGACAGCTATAGACTAAGCTGATATTGTCATTAAAATGAGTAATTTATTAAGTACTTTCTTATTATATTGGTCATTTTAGACACATGTTCAAACTGCCAAAGTATCTGATTGATTTCCTGCAAGGCAAGGTCACATAGCAATTCTCTAGGAATAACCCATTCATTACCCAGCTTTATTAGCAATTTTTCAACTGTTATGTTGCATTTTAATAATGATATGGAAAGACAAGTACTAATTGCGGTTTTAATGAAAGGGCCAGGGTATGATCTATCAATTACCATTTGACTGAACTATGTGGTCTGTATTTTAGAAGGAAACCACAGAGGGCAGAGAGATGAAATGGATTTGTCTTGCTAAAAGTAAAACCCCTGGTTAGTACAGAATTGAAAATCCAATCATACTACTTTCTGGTGAATAAAACATACAAATTGAAAACTGAGGATGGATTTAGCCAGAGCACCTGAATCACACAGAATTATAGGTTTGGTTCACAAATTGCTACATAGGATTATATTTATCTAATGACAAGTGATAGGCTGTGATGAAGACCAGAAAGCATTTACTATTTTTGCATCTTAATGAGCATTGGGTACCTTGTGGTATTGGTTGGAAATCACTTAGACTCTACCTTGATTACTCTCTAGATCAGTGGTTCTCAACCTTTCTAATGCTGTGATCTTTTAATATAGTTCCTCATGTTGTGGTGATCCCCAACCATAAAATTATTTTTGTTACTACTTCATAACTATAATTTTGCTACTGTTATGAATCATAATATAAATATCTGTGTTTTTCAATGGTCTTAGGTGACCCTGCCTGTGGTTTTCAACCTGTGGACTTTGGAGGATCAAATTGACCTCAAATAATTTAACATCCAGCATAAATCTCAATATATTTAAAGGAATGTAGGCGACCCTGCTGTAGAGCCTAAGACGATTGGAAAACATAGATATTTACATTATGATTCATAACAGTAGCAAAATTACAGTTATGAAGTAGTAAACAAAAATAATTTTATGATTGAGGGTCATCACCACATGAGGAACTGTATTAAAGGGTCATGGCATTAGAAAGGTTGAGAATCACTGCTCTAGATGAAGCCAGAATTTGGTTTTGTACTCTAATTCTAAAGTTGAAATGTGTTTTCTTGATGCTATATTGCCTTTTTTTTTTTTTTTGCGGGGGGGGGCGGGGGTTAATCACTTGACACATTTGATACTTAGTATTGTTTCCTGTCTCCCTTTGGGAAAAATCCTTTAACCTTTTGCTGATTGACATTATAAAGTCTTTGCAGTATCTAAGCTTCTATTTCATATTATTGTTTCCCCTCAGGATGCCTGGGACAGATTTTCTTTTTTAACTAGTCCTTATTACAGCTACAGGACCCTTTGCCACTGCATTGTCCACAGGTTGACTTGTGAAATCATTGAGTGAGTGTGTAAGAGTGTTGTGTCCAGAGGTGTGGACTCTACCCACCGACACTGAGACATTAGTGTGGACTTATGAACCTCTGGCTGCGGCCATGTTTCAGAAGCTGGCATTTGCCAGTGGGAATCCTTGAGGCAACTTCCACTGGTTTCCTCAACCTTCTTAGTTATTTTTTCTTCAAATTAGGAGATTTCAGGAATTCTCTCCAAGTTATCAGCATTATTTTCAGTCTTGACAAGGGCTAGCTTAAACACTTCTCTTCCTTCCCTTCAATAGGTGAAAACCAATTTAAAATCCCAAAGAAGAGTGTCTTAGCCAAAGAAAACAGTTTTAGGCTCCATCCCCAGTAGGAAGTTTGCAGGAGACAGCCAATTAATGATTCTCTCTCATCATTGATGTTTCTATCTCTCTCTCTCTTCCTCCATCTGAAAGCAATCTTACTAATAAAGGAGAAATATGTAAATTGATCATCACTTTGTGATACCCACAGCCAATCAAGAGTGAGTATGCAAATTAACCTGACAAAGATGGTGGAAGCCTCTCCCCTAGGCCACTCCAAGCCTCTGGGCAGTGTGCCTCCTCAGGACCTCCTTGCCATGCTCCAAATCTGTCAGCCATCCTTACAGCCTCGCTGTGGCCCAGCCCTCGACATCCTAGGCAACTCTCTGTTGCCTGAAGTTGTAGCTCCTGGTATCTGGCATCTCCCTCTGCCCCATCCCTGCCCCACTGCTCTGGTAAACAAAACCCTAGTGTTGGAGCAGCCCCATGGGCATGGACACATGCATGAACTCTCTCAGTGCACAGTCAGTGCACCCTGGAAGCCCCAGGCCAGCCAAGGGGTGATGGTGGCAGCCGTGGCGGCAGTGGCAGGTGGCTCAACTTTATTTTGAATAGATGAAAAGTCACCTACACAGTAACCCAAATTATTAGCTCTCCCTGCTCTCTATCTTGCCAAGTCAAGAGGGGAGGGAGATGGGTGAAGGGAGATGGGTGGGCATGAGGTAGAGGGTGGAGGAGGAAGAGGATGAGGAAGGGGGCCAGTTGCTTCCCATTTTCACAATGGGAAAGTGAAATGCACTAGCGCACCAACCTCTCCAGTTCTCCCCACCTGCCTCGCTCCCCCACCTCTTCCCCTCTGCACCTCCCCAGGAGCACCATTTCTTAGAAGAACTCCCCAGATTAGGAGAGCAAAGAGGGAGCAGTTCTGGAGTATGCAGGGCTTGCTGCGGCTGCATAGGCTGCTGGAGTGAGCCTGCCGTGTGCAGCAGCCAGGGGAAGGAAGGCCTATTCTTGCATGAATCTTCATGCATCGGGCTTCTAATATAGATTGAATATATATATATATATATATATATATATATGAATGTCCAATACTGGGACATCACAGCATCGCAGGGAGAAATTTCCATGAACACTGAGAACCAATGCTCCCGAATTTGCTGTTTTCTCTTTCTCACCATATGGGGAGATTCCCTATAATTGTATTATTAAAAAAAATAGATGCTGCATATCTGATGTTACCACGTGCTCCTGTTCAGACCTATCAATGTCACTTCTGCTGTTGAGGTTTTTCTTTCAGTCCAAAGAACATAATAACAAAGGTCAAGGACACTGTACACAATGTTCCTATTAGATAATATAAAGGGCACTATGGTAGATATTAACACTATCAGCCACGCTAATATTATTATGATTGTCATTGTTATAATCATAACTGCAATAGGTAGATATCTCAGGTTCTCAGGTGTTAATTGAACGTATTGAAATACACTCCTTTAATTTATTCATTTCTTATGGACCTCTTTGGAACATGACAAATATTTCCCATTTTTCTTAGGGTCAAAATCATTAGGGTAGGGATCTTGTCAGTGTTTCTCTTCAGTGGTTCTCTAGAGAGCCTGGCCTACAGTAAATGAACAACACATGCTTTTTGAGTTTATGAATTATATCATCTTGCAGTAGGACTCTGGGGGATTTTTTACACTCTGATAGACACAAACCTGTATTTAAAACAGTGCTTGCCTGCGAGCGCGCGCGCACAAGGTCCGCTCCAGCCATTACCCAGTCACGTGAGACTCCGGGGCCGTGGAGGGCGGGGCCGACTGGCAGGCAAGGCGGTCCCTTAAGCCCTGAGACTCCACCCATCCCAAGCTCAACAGAGGCTTCTGTGGTCTTGCAAATAAAAAAGTTTCCCCGACAAGTGAAAATGCCAAAACAAGGGAAGGGATCAAAAACAAAAGAAATGGAGGAAAAAAAACGACTGGATATAGAGTTCAAAACCATGCTTATAAGGTCTATCAAGAGTATGGTAGAAAAGGTGGATAAATTTAGCGAAAGCCTACTAGAGATACAAAAGAGCCGACTAGAGATGCTAGAGATGATGCATAAAATTAGCAAGCCCCAAGAGGAGATGAAAAAGGACCAACTAGAGACACTAACTGAAATAAAAAATATACAGAATCCTAACAGCAGACTAGAGAAAGGCAAGAATCAAGTCAAAAAT